>OY755246.1:36093244-36250301 GCA_963576725.1 Azorinus chamasolen | reverse complement strand
AGGACTCCTGCGGTAGCCCCTTGAACGGGATCTACACTGTTTGCAGTTTAAATATTTCAAAATATTCGGCAAGTTTAAGTCTAACATACAGATTAGACTATACTTATAGATACTGATGGCAATTGTTATGATGATGAAGATGATGAGGAGGAGGGAGATAGCTATCATCATCTTCATCATACTCATCGTCATAGTCTCTAGTATGATTATTGATATAATCTTATTTCTCCACTTCCTTAACCTGTTTTCATGCTTAAATGTTTTATTTCTCTACTCGCATTATATAGGCTGGCATATATTTCTCATGTTATCCTCGTCTATGTTTCGTTTGGTTTCGCTAGACAGGATAGCGAGAGATATATAAGCAGTGATTTTTATTGTCTACGTAATTTACGGTCTTGCATGAATTTCAACTTATTTCCTCTTCTAGGTTTCGTTTCGCTAGAGAGGACAGCGGGTGATATGCATGCGCCGGAAATAAATAAATGATAGAACATTAATTCTATACAATTTCTATGGTAATCTGTGTATGACTTTATGTACATGATCGTTTATTTTGAGTTCAATGTATGAATGTTTGATTCACATTGTATTTGCTCTTCGTGAGTGGAAGATAATACTAGTTAATAATGGAAGCTCGTCCTGAGTAGCCCTTTCAAATCATTTGTTTTTCTTTTTTGCAAACGGTGTATACCCCCTTCGGAGGACTCCTGCGAAAAGCCCCGTGAACGGGATCTACACTGTTTGAAATTTAAATACTTCAAATTATCCGGCAATGTTAATACTTTCATTCAGATTAGACTCTACATGTACATATAAAAACAGATGTGTTATACAAGGTGAAAAAGTTAACTGTGGTCGTCTGAACGTTAGAAGGCTATCTATCCTAAAAACTGGAGCAGATGTCAAATCCGTGTAAGCTAGCTTTTGAATTGGAGTTGTCGGTCTAGTTGGTGCCGTAGATCTAAAGGGTGAATGCAAGTTTTTAAGTTTTCAAGCAGTAGACGTGTTCGTGCGGTAGCCGATTAACCGCTGCTACGGCTTGAACTGTTTCCTGCATGCGAATTGTTTGGTTCTAGATGAGAGGTCTACCGAAACGGTATTTCAACATAGTCAATCTTGTTCGCTTGTTATATATGTAAATAGTTTATGGGTGAAATGTATGATTAAAATACATATGTGTGCATCGTGCTAGCGGTTGGGTCCCATTCGCACGGATATTTTGTATTCACTTTGTATTCACTTTGTATCATATTAAGCCATGCATGGAAATTATAGTGATATTATATGATCCAATGTGATTCCCGGAGCCGGCAGCTCATATGAGTCCCGACCGTCTGACAAGTGGTATCTCATGTGTAATCCAACCACTTGACAAACTGTATACATTAGGAATACTTGTCGAAGTTCAAAATCAAGGTACATGATAATTGAAGCGGACTGCAATTTCAAAACTATTTATACGGTGTCTAAGTCGTGCCCTCTATCTTAGCACGTGGCAACGTTTGTTTTTCACTAGCCACGTGTTTTTTCCCTCCAAAGCTGTCATATATAAATATACATGTATACTTCCCATGCGTGGTGGATACAAGATGAAAATGACTGCAGTTGAAGGATTCTGTTGTGGATCTTTAAATATATCCACTCAGGTTATGTTTGATATACGGATCAATTGCGTATTTGTTTCATTGCATAGTAAACAGTTACAAATCGGCTCTATGTGAATGCTTTTTAAAACGTAAATATTAATTCACAGCTGGATATCTATGGCGAGGGAGCTCGTGTGGGCCATGTGCTTCTCAAAACGGAAGGTTACGTTGCCGCCTGTCTTGGGGACTACCAGGCCGACATGCTTTTACAGGTGCTAGATTCTGAGTGTATTTCTGTTAAAATCTTGACTTTCCTTTTTTGCGTACTGTATGTGTATATATTTAAAAACAAATCCGGTAAACATGCATGCATATACATTTAGGATCAAATCTGTTTAGGGCAAATATTATACGGAACAGTGTGTCCATTAGTTTGCTCTTTACTTTCAAATTTAAAGATATTGTTGGTTAACCTCTAGCCTGCTGAGCAAGTTATTTTTACGGAAGTTTTCGTTTAATGCGTTTTGGGGTTCAAGCTTCGATCGACTTGTCTGCCGAAATACATTCGGTGCGTCAATCGGTTTGGATCCTGATGAGTCGTCGAGTCACTCGGCGACTTATCTGGATCCAAACTGTTTGCACAGGTACGTAATCATCCGCCCATAGCTGGCTAAAGGTTAAATCTGTTTGATCTTATTTTAAGGTGATTGTTAAAAGGGTGACTGGTTATGTTGACGAAATTTAGACTTTT
Organism: Azorinus chamasolen; assembly: GCA_963576725.1. NCBI lineage: Eukaryota > Metazoa > Mollusca > Bivalvia > Cardiida > Solecurtidae > Azorinus > Azorinus chamasolen. The sequence continues at coordinate 36,247,961 of OY755246.1, read as the reverse complement.
AGATTTATTATTTTTTTGGATTTTTTTTTTATTTATTGTTTTTGTTTTAGATACTATATCAGTGTTTTCTTAGATATTGTTTGCCTTATGAATTACATAACTGAATTTAAAGTGTACTTAAAGCAAAAATGGGGTAAAATGTTTCTATCTTTACAAGACGTAATCTGACAGACCGTGTTGACCTTTGTCACTCAGTGCTCTTCCGGTCGACTGATATTGATGAACACTGCCTGAAATTGTTGTTCATATCAATTTGGCATACTTAAGTATGTCATGTTAGTTATAGATATTTGGTGAAATTTGTATCCTTTTTCCTTCCCAGGGAAATTTCGTTGTTTTTTATCTCGCAATGTCTCTTTCATTGGTAATCGATCTATTTGTAGATAAACTTTGTACCTTTTTCTTTCTCACTTTCCTTTTCATTCTTCTTTCTCCTGGTGATCAGAGGACATTTCCTAAGCATGGGTCAGACACGATGGACAGTTCGACACCTTTTGTAATTTTGCTCCCAAATGGGTAATGATTTAAATTCATGGAGATGTTCCATCGGTCTGTACCATGGTAGGGTATATATCAGTTATAGATATATGAAAGTACAAATGAAATTAACTTTTGTCTTGTATAACATATTGCTTAGATTGTTAGTAGTAGTTTTTAAAGTATTAACCTTTTGCAAAGCCAGCATTACAAATGTACATTTTTACTACATTTTACTACTCTTAATACTGGAAGCGGGAGATGTAGAAACAAATCCCGGCCCAGTTACACCTGATCTCATTAAACCTAGCTGTTTGTCTGTTCTGCACAGTAATATAAGAAGCATTAGAAACAAAATAGATTTTATTAGAGAACATTTTACAGATTTCGATATATTGTGCTTCACTGAGACTCATTTAGATATGGCAGTTCCTGATGATTGTTTAATTATATCAAATGAATATGATGCTCATTATAGAAAGGACAGGACCAATCATGGTGGTGGAATACTAGTTTATGTTTCCTCCGGTGTCATTCACAAAAGGCTGGTAGACCTAGAACAATTTTGCACAGAGTCTCTTTGGATAAGCGTTAGAGTTAAAAAAGAACTTTACTTGATAGGAACCTTCTACAGTCCAAAGACGTCAGATTCAGATTTTTTTATGAAATTTAATAGTAATATTGAAAAAGCTTTTGAAATTTCAAATAATATAATACTGGTAGGGGATCTAAATGAAGACCTATTAAATCCAAGTAATAAACGTTTAAAAAATATTATGATTACTAATTCATTAGTAAATACAATTCAAACACCTACAAGGCTTGGTGCACTACTTGATCCAATAATTATTTCTGCTGACATGACATTTACTGACTCCAGTACAATTTCAGTTCCACCTGAGATAAGTGACCATAGTGCTACATTTATTATGCTACCTTTTCCATATGATATAAACAGTTCATTTAAAAGAAATGTTTACTTGTACAATAGAGCTGACTTTGATAAGTTAAATGATAAAATCTCAACCTTTGATTGGGAGTGCTTGTTACAAGGAACTGTAAATGATGCATGCAATTTATTCACGGAAATCTTTATTTCTTTTGTAAATTTATGTATTCCATCGAAATCAATTATTGTGAGGCATGACGACAAACCATGGTTCGATTCAAAATTAAGGCATTCTTGTAGAGTGAGAGATAGATTAAAACGTATAGCATTAAAATCTGGTAAACAAAATGATTTTCAAAAATACAAACATTTAAGAAATAAAGTCAACAACATGAAAAAACATGCAAAACAGTCTTTTTTTTGTTCATTAGAAACAACACTGGAAAATCTTGAAACAAATGATAAGAAGAGTTTTTGGAAAATTATCAGACATTTTGTTAAAAATACTACATGTACAGTCAATATACCACCTCTTTGTGAAACTTCGAGTACAGGGGAACTTTTATATTTTACATCAGATCAAGAAAAGGCTAACTGCTTAAATAACTACTTTGTTTCAATTTCTAGTGTAAGAGATGAAAACGCTGTTCTGCCTCAATTCACTGTGAAAACTTCAAATAGTTTATCAGATATCATTATAGTTGAATCCGAAGTTGAAGATCTCATTAGATCGTTAGCAACGAACAAGGCATCAGGACCAGATTTAATATCACACAGAATGCTAAAGGGGGTTGTTAAATCTATTTCGAAACCTTTAACTATACTTTTCAACAGGTCTTTAAAGGAAGGGGTTTTCCCAGACTCTTGGAAACTGGCTAATGTTGTGCCACTTTTTAAAAAGGGAGACAAATCTCTACCGTCAAATTATCGACCTGTTTCTCTTCTTAGTTGTTGTGGTAAATTATTAGAAAGAGTGGTCTTTAAACATATGTATAATTTTTTTCATGATAATAATTTACTTTATAAATACCAATCAGGATTTCTTCCGAAACACTCAACAGTGCTTCAACTTATTGATATATTTCACCACATTTGTCAGTCCTTTGACAATAAGCAATTCTCTTGTATGATTTTCTGTGATATATCAAAAGCATTTGATCGTGTATGGCATAAGGGGGTTATTTTCAAATTAAAACAAAATGGTATAAATGGAAGACTTATAAATTGGTTAACAAACTACTTAAGTCACAGAAAACAAAATGTTATTTTGCGTTCGTCAGTCTCATCAGGCAAGTCTATATCTGCAGGAGTACCCCAAGGCTCAGTGTTGGGACCTCTATTATTTTTAATCTATGTCAATGATATTTCAAATTCTTTGTTAAGTTTAACTAGATTATTTGCAGATGATAGCTCTCTGTACTACTCGGCATCATCATTAAATGATATAGAAGGTATTATCAATCATGATCTTAGTTTAATAACTGTATGGGCCAACACCTGGCTCGTTGATTTTAACCCTAACAAAACTGAAGCGATGTTGTTCACACTTAAAAGCTATGATAAACCACCAGATATAGTTTTTGAGAACACTCCTGTGAAATTTGTAGAAAATCATAAGCACCTTGGAGTTACTTTGAATGCAACTGGTAATTGGAATAGTCATATCGATAATATTTTGCAATCAGCATCCAAAACTATAGGTATTATGAAAAAATTGAAATTCACATTAAATAGAAAATCTTTAAATCAAATCTATATATCATATGTCAGACCTATACTTGAGTATGCCTCTATTGTTTGGGATGGCTGCTCAGAGAATTGCTCTGATACCTTGGAAAAACTTCAGAACGAGGCAGCACGAATAGTAACAGGTCTCACTAGATCAGTCGCATTAGAAAACTTATATCGCGAATGTGGATGGGAATCTTTATCTAGTCGCCGCAAAACTCAAAAACTCTGTTTTATGTATAAAGTTTTTCATGATATAGTTCCATCATATATTAACGATTTAGTACCACCGACTGTAGGAGAAGAAACTCGTTATCCTTTGAGAAACAGAGCTGATTATATGTTGCCACCATTTCGAACGTCCATCTCAAAAAGATCTTGCATTCCGTCCTCAGTACTTCTCTGGAACAACTGTAACCGTGATTTAAGGAATTTAGATAGTTTCACTTCTTTCAAAAGTGCTTTACGTAAAGAATCAGGGTATCAGATTATTCCTTCTTATTACTTTTATGGCAATAGGTATTTATCAGTTATACATGCTCGAATCAGAAATAATTGCAGTAACTTAAACAATGATCTTTTTATTAACCACATAAGTCAAACTCCAATTTGTGAATGTACTGATGATGTTGAAGATGCCGTTCATTATTTTTTCCACTGCAGATTTTTCCACAATCAGAGAATAGCATTATTTTATAAAACACATAATTACCATCCACTAAATATAGACACGCTTTTATTTGGAAAAAGCGATTTTTCTGATGAGGATAATAAAACTGTATTTGCTGCTGTCCATTGCTTTATAAAGCAAACAGGAAGATTTTCTTCTCTTAGTAACGTTGATAATATTTGACTACTAACAACATTTAAGATTTACCAGGATATTACATGTTAGCATATATGATTATTGGTTACCTCAAACTTTGCTTTCTCCGGCCTTTGATCACAATCCGCAATCTCTCTTCTTTATCTCTCTCTCTCGTTCTCTCTCACACATTCTTTCTTTCTCATCTCTCTCTCTCTCTGTATATATTGTTTGTTTATATTTGACATTATTTATACGCTACCGCCATTGAATGTAAATTGGAAAAGATTTGTAGGGGGAGGGCCGTTTCTAATGTTGTCAGAACTTGTGGCCCGACCCCATTCCAAACATTATATGGAATAAAATATGTTTAAACTAGAATATTTCGGTGATTCTGTCCATGTTAAGGCAGCTATGGCGTTCCATACTATGGAACGCCAAAGTAATTCTGCCGATGTTAAAGTCCCATTATGTTTTTATTTTATTTTTTTCCTCGGTCTATTTAGCTGCAAAATGGCTAGATATGCTGTTTTGTATAGAAAACAACAGCATTTAACGTTTTGTTTGCTCAAATAAGACATAGGAAAACATCGAGAAAGAAACGGAAAATTCTAAATTTAGCGCGCGTACAACGTCAGTAAATCACGTGACCATGGACCCTATCAAGATTGCGCAATAATGGAAGCTTCATCGAATGGCTCCTCAAACTGTGAGTATTAACTGTATTGCTAAGGCTATCTGATAAATAGTTCGTTGTCTTTTATCACATTACGATCACCAGTGTGAACTGAGCTTGAAAACCAGCATGTTTATTGTTTTACTCTAGATCTACATTTATCAAGGGAGCATATTTTCACGAGAAGCGTTCCGACGGGAAAGGTAGCGTACTGTACACACTAAGCGACTCTCCCATCGTGTTTTGTAGCTCGTTCATTAAATACACCATATCAGATACAAGCTTTATTCATGTTTATGCGTGAATGGAAGCTGGCCCATATATATAGTCATAGACATATACATAAAAAAAATTCAGATGAGATATTCCACCGGTATATTCGCAATTCGTCTTCGTGTCAGTTCGACATGTTTAGAGCGCCCATTCTTTGTGACTGAATGATTGGAAGGTCTGCATTTTTATGCTTAACGGAGTTATACAAGCTTTTAATAATATTACTCCTGTAATTAGCGGGGAATTCTAGTTATAATGAAAATAAAATTGTTGAGATCATTGAAGTTGAAGTAGCACAGGTTATTGGTCCCAATGGAAGTTGGAACGTAGCTATACAGTTGTTAGTTACAGGCATTAAACGAGTCAATTTTGTGTAAAATTACCATTATTGAACATGTGTAATACTTCAGACCAGTCATGTATCTGCTTATTGCATGCTTTCTGTCAGTACATACATGTAACCAGAAGGTGAGACTGCATGTAGGTTTTATATGTGTCCATACTAGGTTGACATCAAAATTACAGATAACTATCAATACGCTGCAGTCCAGCATGGTCACAGAAGCCCACCGAAGAGAAATTTACATAAGCTTGAAGCTTATGTAAATTTCTCTTCGGTGGTTTGAGTGTCTGCTCCAGAACAGAATCTATACCATTGTATCCTGGTGCACAGTACAATCTGTCTATAGCAATGGTGCAATTACAGTACTAAACATGTAGGCTTATTATGGCAGGTAGTTACAAAATGCAGGATGAAAGTGACTATAAATCCCAGATTAAGACTTATAAAAAAAAATTTGGTAAAGTAATTTTAATAGAACAGGGGCAATATAAATTAACCCTTTCCCTGTTCCACACAGTGACACTCATGCAAGAAAACATGACATCATGAATATTTATTAGCAAAATGTTTACAATGTAAACTTTTCAATAGAGTTTTTGTTTTGACAAACACTGTAGAGTCAGATCTATATATTGTCAAAAGCAAACAGAGCAGACCCTGATCAGATGGCACTCCTATTGGAGCTGTCTGGTCTGGGTCTACTCTGTTTGCAAATATGTAAAAAGGCATTTATATAAAGGAAAATAACAACTTTCTTGTATTTGAATTGACATAGCTTTGATTCCAGAGTTAACCCTTTCCCTGTTCAATATTCATGTAAGAAGTAATTATTTTATGAATATCTATTAGCTGAATTTTTTTAATGTAAACTTTCAGGGGATTTTTTTTGTATTGACAAAAATGGTAGAATCAATTCTGTTTCATGTCACAAGCAAATAGAGCAGACCCTGGTCAGATGGCTCCATGCTCCTATAGGAGCTGTCGGGTCTGGGTGCACTGTATGAAAAAATGTGAAAAGGTGTTTATATGAAGGAAATGGTTAATGCATAGCTTTGATTTTCAGAGTGGCAAGAGGCAGAGGAAGGGGAAGGGTGGCCGAATGAAAATGGCAGAGACAGGAGGGGTAGCAGGAGAGGAGGCAGGGAGAAGGTAGAAGGCTAGACGTGACACGTCTGACCAAGCCAGGGTGGAGGAGAGGTTCACTCAAAAGGTAAAGAAATTAGAGGATATAATAAACTCACTTGAGTATAATCAATAAATCCAATAAAATGATATTACTTGATAGTACTTGTAATGTACAGTATTTCAAATCCCTGTGTAAGATCAGCATCAATTTTTTCACTGTTTGTTTTTGGGTTTGTTGTGCAAGTGTTAATTTGAAAGCCACAATGCAAAGCTACATACAAAATTTGTAAGGTATGGGTCTTATGGTTTCAGGTGTGAAGATTTTTTAAGGTTTTTCTAAAGTAATGGGTGGGGCCATTTTTGCTCCGGGGTCATAATTTGAACAAAATTTGTAGAGGACCATAAGATCATGTTACATACCAATCATCAATTAAGCACTAGGCCATACAGATTCAGGGAAGAAGATTTTTTAAAGATTTTCCTATGAAAACATGAAAAGCCCCGGGATGGGGCCATTTTTGGTCTGGGGGTCATAATTTGAACAATATTTGTAGAAGACCATCAGATGATGCTACATACCATCAAAGGTCTAAGCCTTACAGTTTCAGAGAAGAAGATTTTTAAAGATTTTCCTGTGGAAAACTGATAAGCCCCTGGGGTGTGGTCAGTTTTGGTCCTGGGGTCATTATTTGAACAATATTTTTAGAGGATCACTAGATCATACTACATACTAAATATAAAATATTTAGGCCTTACAGTTTTGGAGAAGAAGATTTTTAAAGATTTTTCTATGAAAAACTGATAAGCCCCGGGGTGGGGTCATTTTTGGCCAGGGGGTAATGATTTGAATAGTCTTTGTAGAGGGTCACTAGATCATACTACATACCACATATCAAAGGTCTAGTCCTAACAAATTCAGAGAAGATTTTTAACGATTTTCCAATGAAAAACTGATGTCCTTGGGCGGGGCCATTTTTGGCCCGGGGGTCATAATTTGAACAATCTTTATAGAGGACCATTAGATAATACTACATACCAAATATCAAAGGTCTATGCCTTATAGTTTCAGAGAAGAAGATTTTTAAAGAGTTTCCTATGAAATACTGATAAGCCCCTTGGCGGGGCCATTTTTGGTCCGGAGTTCATGATTTGAACAATATTTCGTTTCCCTTAGCCACTGATGATTCTGACAAAGTTTGGTTAAAATACGGTCAGCGGTTTCAGAGGTGTGGTTTGAAAATGTGGACGGACGACAGACCCCGGACACCGGACACATCGCTGTCAAAATGGCTCATACTGAGCCTTCCGCTGAGGTTAGCTAAAAACGCAATAGGCAAACAGAACAAAATCTGATAGGAGAGCTCCTTCTGTCTTGAATTAGTCAGCTCAGTTTGCAAAAGGCATATACGGGCTGTCAGGGAAAGGCCAAATAGTGTTTTTTTGTGATGATTAATACCTACTATAGCACCCATATTTCTTCAATGTTCAACCCTAGTGCAAATACAGTAAAACCCCTCTAATGCAACCACCCAAAAGAGATTCTAGGTGGTAGAGGCAGGTGGTAGCTTAATGCAGGACAAAAGTAAGCTCCTAGAGGAAGCTTTCTGGATTACTTTTATCCTGCATTATTAAGCAACAACCTGCTTATAAACTTTAAAAAACACCCATATTCATTCATTAAGTGGTCGCATTAGAGAGGTTCTACTTTATATCCATTCTCAAACTAATGGGAATGCATTTGATGAGATATTAGAGGTAGGAATTTTGGTGCAAATGATTTTAATATCTGTATGGAGGAATATTTTAGCAAAGTAGGGAATTCATGTTTAATTGTATTTTGAGTAAACTGTCCTTTATCATTTAGGTAATGGAGCAGATTTGCCTAGACCCTGAGATGCTTGCAGTTAGGCAGACATACTTCAAAGATGTGATGAGGTGACATGCCCAGAGGATGGAAGACTATAACTAAACCTTGTGACTCGCCTCCTACCCTAACTTAATCATCTGGAAACATGGCCATTTGAGAGCTGGAGTTAGGCGTGTTTTACCAAGCTCATGTGTATGGCGAATTTGATCTTGTTTTCCTCCAGTTTCCGGCACATGTGGGTTTTACCCTTGGACATCTTGTGTAAATTTATTGAAAAAAAAAATGTTTTTGACCCTGTCATCCATTAATGTGTGGTATCTATTTGTTGTCTGGAGTAAATACGTGTATGCCTGCTAAATGAAACACACTGAAAGCAGTCTGTCTGCAGTTCCTTCATACAAATACTTTCTTAGGATACCAAACAATATGTATTACAGATATTTGCTAAAAATAGTATTCACTTCAAGCAATTTTGTTTGCTGTAATGCCTTACCTTGTACATATTTGCTTTTTAAATGCAGTAGACCTGGATCAGATTGATTCTTGGCAGAGCAGTCTGATCAGGGTCCCAAAGTTTGGTTAAGAACTTTACAGACCTGGGTCCCTATTCATTAAGCTTCACAACTGAAATTAACTTTAGAGTGAGTAGAGGACAAAACATTAATTTAGATTAGTATCCAATAGAGTCATGCTTATAGTTTATAGAAAGTTTTTGTTTGTCAATTTAAACACTCAGATTGACTTTATGATGTTGACTTTATTGCTAAAATTTGGAAGAAAAAAATAGATTTCTCCTATTAAGAAGCTACCATGAATACGACGCCAGCTTTGACCACTTTATAGATTAGTTTCTAGTTTCTACCATGGCCAAAACATTTCCCTGTTCGTTTTCTATTACATTGATTAGATCAGTGAATATTCATTGTACAGTAAAATAAACCCTCGAAAACCTAAAAGCGGTATAATTCTGGATGGTAGAGGCAGGTGGTAGCTTAATGCAGGACAAAAGTAATGCAGAAAGCTCCTAGAGGAGCTTTCTGCATTACTTTTGTCCTGCATTAAGCAACCCCCTGCTTATAACGACACCCATATGATGTGTATTTATTAAGTGGTCATATTATAGTGGTTCTACTGTATTATGACATCCTGAATAAATTTCTATGTGAGACAGGACTACAGCTCGCAAAACAGCATTTTCTTTGTTAGGTTTTAAAAATGTTTCATGAAGAAATAATTCAACCATTTTATATTCATTTCCAAGAGTTTATTGCTACTTTCCAGTAGTTTGCATTTCGTTCTTTCTCTCTTTTGTAGAGGAATACTGTTGCAGCTACCACCTGAATAGGCTATTTGAATCTTATGCATGATGAAAGCAATACACAGCAGTCAAGCATTATTAACCATTTCCTTTATTTGAAAGTCTTTTCAAATTCACCAATTAGGAAACAGACTAGACCCCAGATCAGATAGCTCCTGTAGGAGCCGTCTAATCAGGGTCTGCTCATTTTACTTATTGTATATAAATATCTAGAGTATTTTGAGTAAACTGTTGAGTTTATGCCTGAGCAAAAATGTCATATGTGCATAATATGCCATTATGAAAATTAATATAAATAACATTAATGTCAATATTTCTTTCATGAATATTAACCCTTTCCTTCATATATACCTGTTTTCACGCATCTGCAAACAGAGTAGACCCAGATCAGACGGCTCCTATAGGAGCCATCTGATCAGGGTCTACTCTGTTTGCTAATGGAATTAGAAAGATCTGTTTCTGTAGTTCCTAAAATGACTACGATATTTCAGCTTCCATATTCTATTATAAATAGTTTGTCCATGATTATTCAATATGTATTGAAATTTGGAATAAACATGTACATGTAACAGGGAAGGGGTTAAACAGGAAAATCTATCTCACTATCTGTTAACTACCTTTCCTTCATATGAACACATTTCACACATTTTGCAGAGTAAACCCAGATCAGACAGCTCCTATGGAAGCTGTCTGATCAGGGTCTGCTATGTTTTCTTATCATGTAATATAGCTCTGATTCTTCAATTTCTGTCCGAGTCAAAATGTCCAGTGTTCATATGCCAGTGTAAAAATAATCTAATATTCATGATGTCATTATTTCTTACATTAATATTCAATGGAGAAAAGGGTAAACATCCTAAAAACTGTATTCTATGGTAGCTTTATCATATTCTTAATGCACAGAATAACAGGTCATCACTATATCATCACTATATCGTATTTTTGTTTTTAACCTTACACAGTAGAACCTGTCTCAAGCAGCTATTCATTTATTGAACACTGGAGTGTTAAAAAGCAGATGGTTGCTTAATGCAGGGCAAAAGTGATGCAGAAAGCCCCTATAGGAGCTTTTAGCATTACTTCTGACCTGCATTAAGCTCCCATCTGCCTTACATACCCATAATTAGACCTCTTTTTGATGACCCCTCAAGACAGGTTATACTGTATTGAAAGAAATCGAAATCGAATGGTGCCTTAGGATTTCTGTCTTCAAGCTTTTGTCCAGTTTTGATGCACATGAACTTTATTGTTGAAACAGTTTTTTTTGGTTTTTTTTAATCTATTTCCAAAGGTAAAGTTTGAAATCCCATGGCATGCTCTAGCTAAAATTCATTAATGACCTAAATGACTTCTATAATATATTTTAGCCCTTTACTCCATAAATGCACTTTTCTACGCCTAACATAGTAGACCCAGATCAGATGGCTCCTTATATGAGTAGTCTAATCAGGGTCTACTATGTTTGCTTATGATATTATATAGATATGATTTCAGTTTTCTCAAAATTCTTGTCTCCAGGTGCTATCAAAACAAATAAATCAATTAATATTCATGATGTCATAATTTCTTACATGAGATTCATAATTACTAAGTGCAATAGTAAGAGGTGTATGTGTTGCAATTTCATTTCTACTAGATCAACAATTAAATCTCTTGTTAATGGTAGAGTGTTTAGTGTGAAGATTAATTCTGATTTAGACTGAAACTCATCTAATATTATATATGTTCTTACATGAAATGCGCCACGTTGTGGCATTCAATATGTAGGTCAGACAGGACGTTCTTTAAAAACTAGGTTTCGTGAACACAGTTACCATTGCCGGATCAAAAAAGTACACAATTTTCTTTACCAGCATTTTCGTCATACAGGACATTCTTTCAAATATGTTTCGGTTCAACCAGTAGAACAAATTTATTATGATTCTAAAACTACTGGTAGTTTAAAATCTAAAGCTCGTTTCATCACAGAGCTAGACTGGATAAAGAAATTACAAACACCTTTTCCTTTAGGCCTTAATGATAACATTTTCCAAAGCGGCAATATTTCTAAAGATCCAAGTATCGATATTTTCTCTATATTTTCTATTCGAAAACGTAAAAGTAGATCACATGGCAGACGTAGAAATGGTAATATTAAGCGTAAATTACGTCGTAATATGTCTATTTATGATTTACATACTATTCTAAAACAAACTGGTAAACATTCTATGTTATCTTGTTTATCGTCTTTACCCTTTTCCTGTCTTAAGTCAATAGACGAAGAGGCTGATAAAATCTATATGCGTACAGATCCGTTAATTAATACTGCCTCACTTATACAAAGTTACACACAGCATGTTCTTCGTCCACGTATTGATAAAGAATCTGAACATAAAAGACATTTTCTGAAACTTCAGTTCCTAAATAAAGGTATCGATTTTATTGATATTCAAAGTATATTTCGTGATAAGAATGTAATCGAGGCTATTCCCAAATATTTCATCAACTCTGAATCACCTATCATCTGTTATAAATATAATAAACCTATTAGAAATGTTATTTTGAACTACAATAAAATTGTCTCTGACTTAAATATTGATGTTAATACCCCTATTTCTTGAGATTGTAGCATTTCTAGCTTTTGCTATAAACCAGTTGGTCATGTCATTACTGGTAATTTTGATATCATTAAGGATAAACGTCTCAGGACCCTCCTAACTAAAGGACCTAAATATAGATTACCTTCCCTTATTGATTTTGACGCTTGTCGAACTCATATTGCGGAAGCTATTCAAGAATTCTGCATCAAATGGTGTCGACGAGAACATGCTGATGTTAATGCCCTTTCGGATTGGAAGAAATGTATTTTCGATATTATTGATACACGAATAACTTTTTACAAATCAAATAACCATCTTTTACCACCTCGACCTAGAGTTACATTTCGCTACTTGAAGAAAAACATTTCTAATTTTCATTCAGATTATGTTCTTGTTCCTGCTGACAAGGCATCAAACAATGTAATCATTATTTGAAGATTGTATTATGTTGATGTTTTAAAGAAGGAGCTAACTGATTCAAAAACTTATATAACCGTTCAAACACCTGAAAAAGATATAGTCTCGGAACATGTAAAAATGTGCAATGATTTTAAGTCTGGTCCTAACATAAAACAACATAAACTTTCTACTTTGTACTGGATTCCGAAACTACATAAAAACCCTTATAAGTCGCGTTTTATTGCCAACTCTAGCTGTTGTACCACTACTAAATTATCTATACTTTTGACGTCCTGTCTTACTACGATCAAAGAACATGTTAAACGCTACTGTGATAAAATATATGAAAATTCTGGTATTAATGTTTTTTGGTCCATAAAAAATTCAAATGATGTTTTAACAAAACTTGAAAATGAACAGTATAACATTTCTTTACTGAGCTCTTATGATTTCTCTACACTCTATACTACTCTACCTCACCATCTTATAAAGGATAGACTTATTAAATTAATAGAAAAAACCTTTGCCAGAGAAAACAAAATGTTCATTGCTTGTAATGTTCAACGTTCATTCTTTTCGAATTCAGAAGTTGAACATTACACAATGTGGACTTGCCTTGATGTTTGTAGATCTCTTACCTTTCTTTTAGATAATATATTTGTGCGTTATGGAGATACCATATATCGTCAAGTTGTTGGTATACCCATGGGTACAAATTGTGCCCCTCTTGTTGCAGATTTGTTTTTGTATTGCTACGAGAGGGATTTTATGCTTAGCTTAAAACCTGATACACAGACCGATATTGTGAATGCTTTTAATAAAACTTCAAGGTATTTAGACGATATTTTGAATTTAGATAATCCTTATTTTGATACTATGGTTTCTTCAATCTACCCAAAAGAACTGTCTTTAAACAAAGCTAATCAATCTGACATTAATGCTTCATTTTTAGATTTGAATCTTTCAATTACAAATGATAAAGTTTCGTCCAAAGTATACGATAAAAGAGAAGATTTTAATTTTAAAATTGTTAATTATCCTTTTCTAGATGGGGATGTGCCACGTTCTACATCTTATGGTGTTTATATTTCTCAACTTATTAGGTTTGCCCGAGCCTGTTCTTTGCTTGAAGATTTTAACAGACGTAATTTAGTTATAACTGATAAACTTCTTAAGCAAGGTTACAGATATCACAAACTTCGGAAAACCTTTTCTAAATTTTATTATCGAAATTTACCTCTCATTAGTAAATATAATTGCAATCTACGGACGTTACTGCGACAAGGAATTTCTCAACCAGAATTTTATGGGGATGTTATCTACAAACTTAGGAAAATTCGGGGTCATATCCATTTTCATGATTTGTTTATAAAACGCATTAAAAAAATTAAAAAGAAAGGTTATGATCCTATTATATTGCAACACACTGCATGTTTGGTTATCGATCCTTTTACAGTCGGTAGCTACGCTTCCCTCTTTGCTTGCGCGATGACAGGCCGAGGGTAGTACTCTATGATGGTATACTCTTAAACTTGGATACAGGAGGAGCTTACCAGACTCATGTATTATTTTTTCCCTGTCGTGCCCTTAACGGCTTACCTGCAGGTGCTCTGACTTCAGCAAAGCCATTGAGTACATATTTGACGGATTGTCACAGTTATTATGCTATGTTTTACATGTTGTCCTGTGTTCACCGTCGTCTATGTTGTGGGTAAGTCCAGCGGGGATACCTTTATTTACAATATTTGTAAAGCTAGGGTGACTTTGAGAGAAGTGTGAGGTTAGGACGTCCGTAAACCGGTTTAAACCCCCAGTGGTGTTTTTGCTGCTGACCGTGCCAAGGCGGTACTCTCTTTGTCACCCTTCCTTTTGTTTGCCTTGCGTCTTTGTGCTTGTGGTTTGTTCATGTTGTGGAACGTTTGTCCCTGTTTCTTGTGTGTCTTTTGGTGTTTTCTGTGTTCATTTCGTATGTGTGTGTGCGTGTGCGTTTGGGTGTGTGGTTGTGTGTGTGTGTGTGTCATGCTGTCTATCGGTGTTTTGGTGGTGGTTGCGTCTTGCATGTGGCTTTGCCTGCTTGACTTTACTACTTTTCCATTAATGAAATCAGTGTGTACCTCCAGATCTCATGAGAGTTGTTGATATGTCTACTGAGCTTGGTTTACAAGACCCAAATTTACCTAAATATTGCATTATTAGCTAAAACTTTACTATTAGTTCCAATAACCCTTTCCATCATATAAACATATTTTCACGCATCTGCAAACTGAGTAGACCTAGATCAGGCGGCTCCTAGAGGAGCCATCTGATCATGGCCTTCTCTGTTTGCTAATGGAATTTGATAGATCTGTTTAACCCTTTACCTGATAGAAATGTGTTTTCACGCATTTGCAAGCAGAGTAAACCCAGATCAGACGGCTCCTAAAGGAGCTGTCTGATCAGGGTCTGCTCTGTTTGCTAATAGAATTTGACAGATTTGTTTCTTTGCTTTCTAAAATGGTTCCAATGTTCCATGTTCAATATTTCTTTCTAACTATTTTGTTCATGAATATTTAGTAGGTATTGAAATTTGGCCTAAATACAGAACAGGGAAAGGGATAATTATTTTCAAAAATGGCTACAAAGTTCCACATTCAATATTTCATTATAACTATTTTGTACATGAATATTCGATAGGTAATGAAATTTGAAATAAAGATAGGACAGGGAAAGGGATAATTGATAATAATGGTCTTTTATGTAGGAATATATGTGTAAATGAAAAATCTGCTTTATTGAATAAATAAAATCTAGAAGAGAATCTATTTTTGCTGATCTATCATAACTCATACTGCAGTCTTTGATTTGGATATACAGTGAAAATATTATTTACACCAATTATGATGAAGATGTTTTGAGTCTTTTGACGGTTTCTGTCTCCTCTGTTTCGAAGCGAGCCGTTTCCCTCTGATATCTAAAAATATTCGTTTCCAGCAATGTCTTAGTTGGAGGTGGAGAGATGTCTGATTTTTGATTCTTTATTTTTCTTGGCTCAGTTGGTCTTAAGTTTTACTGGTGCAATACCATGTTCTGTCCTGTCATTCACAGAAATTAATGTGTGTCCTGTAGCAGGCTGGTTACATACACATGTCTTGGGCACTTTATCTCTGTATCAGTTGTATGTGCGGTTCTCTTTAAGAAATACCTATGCAGCCTGAAAAAAACACATACGCATGTACAAACTTACAGTCAGTGTTGCCTGCAAGGAGTAGGAGGGTATATTTATGGAGTAAAGGGATCATCACTTGAAAGACCAAAA
Organism: Azorinus chamasolen; assembly: GCA_963576725.1. NCBI lineage: Eukaryota > Metazoa > Mollusca > Bivalvia > Cardiida > Solecurtidae > Azorinus > Azorinus chamasolen. The sequence continues at coordinate 36,232,187 of OY755246.1, read as the reverse complement.
TATAAACACATTATATGAGTGGCAGTTGCTAGCAGGTTAAAAGTATTTTCCTGAAGCAGCAGCCAGATCAGTAGAATGTACAGAATTAGCAGATGATTTAATCAGACACCTGCTAGAAATGAAAACCCTGTTTGCAAATAAAGAATAACATTACATGTTAATGTTTTTTTTCCCAAAGTATTTTCCCAAAGTATAATGTAAACTAAAGAATATGCAACTACACACAGCTGCATGACACTCACATAGTTGGATTTACCTTTCCAAATAATACTCATCAATTAACCCTTTCCCTCATAAAAATGTGCTTTCACGCAAATGGAAAAAGAATAGACCCAGATCAGATGGTTCCTATTGAAGTCGTCTGATCAGGGTCTGCTCTGTTTGCTCATGGAATTTGATAGATCAGTTTCTTTACTTTCTAAAATGGCTACAATGCTCCACTTTCTATGTTTGATTATAACAATTTTGTCCATGAATATTCAGTAGGTGTTGAAATTTGGAACAGGGAAAGGATTAAAATTGCAGAAAGATGTTTATGTCTTTGGTAATTCAATCATTTTTCTCTTGATACATGTAAAATAATAATATTTTTGGTAAAAAAAAACCCTGCAGCATACTGACATTTGTAGTATGTACATGTGGCCTTCTAGTTGTTTTTTAAGCTTTTTTAGATGTCTTTTAAGTTGTTTAACTTTCTAGCTTTATTTTGCAATAATGGGCTGATTGTAAGCTGAGCATATGCAGTGATATTTCCACTTTGTTCAGTTCTCATCAAATGTTGTCATTTATCCTTTCCTACATATAAGCACTTTTTCATGCATTTGCAAACAGAGTGGACCCAGATCAGATGGTTATTGAAGGAAGCATCTGATCAGTATGCTATTTGCTTATGATAAAGATCTGATTCTACAATTTTTTGTCAAATCCCTTGGAAATTTAACATAATGAACTATTTCATCCAATAAATATTCAAGATATCATTATTTGTCATATGAATATTGAACAGGTAAAAGGTTAACATGATTGCACACATGCATTTTTATACACATATGCTAATCCTTGAAGTTGTCTTATAACTCAGTAAGATTACGGATATTTAATTATCTTGCTTATAGCATACATTCTGTGACATCAAAAAGCCCAGACATATGGTATGAAATGTTACCTCATTTTTTTGGTATACATGTAAATTATGCAATTTCAGTTACATACCCTTTAATTGATCCTGAAATATCTGAGACTGGGAATGGTGGCAAAACAGAACCAGTCTGTTTAGGGGTTGAGTCTAGGGGCTCCTTCTTGCTGTCTCAGTACTGTTCCGGCCTTTGTGGGTGTCTCTTCATAATGCTGGGTACCAATGTCTTGCATTGTTGCTGTCTACTGATTCCCTGCACATATTAAACGACTTATGAGTAATATATCAACATACAACATACTGGTGTAACATGAAATTTAACCCCCTCCCCTTGAAAATCAGAAATCCTTAGGGGAATCCCACCGGGGGGGGGGGGTAAATTTCCTAGGAAATTTAACCCCCCCCCCCACATCCCCTGGAAATGTTGCTCTCACTTACAGAATTTTACCTAAAAAATCCCAGTCCTTCTGGCTTACAAAACATTGCCCTTCTTTACTTGTTTAAATATGGCCCCTTAATGTGTTCACTTTTTTGTGGTTTTTGTAAAAGTGAATTTGGTATTTTACCTTCTTTGAAATACCATCAATGTGAAATATAACTGATACAATTGTATTAATAATTTGTTTCAAATATAAGGGATAAAAGTTATGCAAACAGTATGCTTTGGAGTCATATCAGACAGTGCAGATCCTGGTCAGATGTTGGACAGTGTAGACCCTGGTTAGGTGTCAATGTAGACCTTGATTAGATGTCAGACAGTGTAGACCCTAGTTGAATGTCGGACAGTATAGACCCTGATAGTGATTAAATGGCAGGTAGGGTAGACCCTGGCAATGCCATAAGTAAAAGGCTGTATTTTATTTTTCTTTTATTTATTTTTTTTCTCATTTTTTTTTATTTATTTATCTATTTATTTATTATTTTTTTGGGGGGAGGGGGGATTTTCCTGTTACAAAATAGAAATAAGCATGAAATTACTAGGGACACTGATAATTATCTTTGTCACACAAAATCATCAGTCCAAGATAGGTTATATAGGTCCATGAAATAATTAGAGCACATAGTTGTAGGATCAATGGACTTTTACTCTTCTGACAATCATTTTTACAATAGCTTATATGAACATTTCATGTGCACTGTATACCGCGAAGTAAATACAGATGTAGGCTACAACATGTACTTCATATGTAGACACTGTCACATTTTAGAATCTACATACATGTATGCACACTTTCAAGTACCCATACTGCATTTACATTGACTTAGTGAACATTCAAATCATGAAGGCAAGTACATGTTAGGTATGACGATATTGCCAGAAAACTTTGAAAACTACATTAATACTTAATCCCGAAATGGTATCATTTTTAATCTATATGTTAGAAAACAAACACTAAAACCGACGAAATGACCGTGGTCCGAAATGACATACCAGCAATTAACAATCAAAGAGAAACTGAAAGTTGGCGCAATGTATTGTTTTATGTATCCAGGGATTATGACGTGAATTAACTGGGTTCGCAAAACAATCCAAGCAAATAAGAAGTTGCAATTTATCAGTGATAATAACTTTCGTGAAAAGAGTATGAAATACTCGACATGTATACACCACTCACCAGATAAATTTACCAAGAGCGGATCCATAAATCGCGAGCTTATTCCTTCCTTGCTCCTTAACTGATTCCATTTCCTAGGTTTCTTGGTTTAACTGGACAATATGTCTTGAGTGAGCCCGCTGTCTTATTTGTTCTCGTCTAATCTTCTCTGGTAATACCTTGGAATGAGGACCCCGTCGCAACTTTCGATGTTTCGGGTCGCCATTTTGTTTACTTTCTCCAACGCAGTCTAAATCACGTGACGGTCACGTTACACTGGCTCATTTGCATTAACTCGTCTATACGACCAACTTAGGATTCCCTGGTATTCCCCGTTAATTTCTTCGAAATGAAAGATCTTTCGAGCATCGCGACTTTTTCACTAGTGATTTCAAACCTTCATTGAACCATTAATCGATATTTTCATTTTTGGACAAGGAAATATAATGCGAAAACATAATGGGACTTTAAGGCAACTATGGCTTTCCATACGTAGCGTATAGTTCATTCGCTCGTATACGCTTTTTTGCGTGTTCAAAAAAAAATATTTTCGGCCTCTGCGTATATGAGTACGTACATCGGCGTATGGCAGCGTACTTGAAACGTGTACGACGTATGCCTAACCTACTCCTAGCGTGTATCTGTGTATGCGAGCGTATTAACATTTTTTCCCATACGCTCACATACGTTTGTGCCATACGTTCTAGTGAGGCATCCCCTTTATTTACGCAGCATAAAAAGAAGACTTTACTATTATCCTCCCTATTTGACCTAAGACTATTGCATATTCCGTTTATTATCGTCGGTAATCTTCGGATAAATTTCCGACGGTACATGTATAAGAATGCGCTATAAGAATACAATCCTCGTGGAACATGATTATTACCGGCTTTTAGTTTGCTATTTTTTGTCACAGAATATTACGAACAGTCCTGATAAACACGCCAAAAATTAACCGAGTCTCAGATCAAATTGGGAGGATAATACAAATAATCAAATAAAACTTAAACACAAAAATGTCACCTGGGTATCGAACGGGTAGTATGTAACATCTACGCTGCATGTTGACTTGAACACGGCTCCGGGACTGAAGTAGGCTTGTCCATTATATAATATCCTCACTGTCATCCAGTCATCGCCGATGTCTGTCACAGAGTTATAAGGGTTGGCTAGAATCAGAATCGGGTACCACACGTCCTCGATCCTGTACAGCTGGGACCAGATCCCACCGTAGCTGTAGGGGTTCCAAACAATACTCTCGTCCACCCAGGACAAATACAAAACTCCAACGACCGAGAACTTCTCCTCTACCTCGTCGAAATCTTGTACGGCGACGATGTCGAAAGACACGGTGATATTGATTGCCTGTGACTGGTCCGACACGGGTCTATGGCGCTTGTCGTAGCCCGTTAACATGTCAGACATCAGTGTTTTAGACTGTGCCAGAGTCTGACAGTTAGCGTTACCAGTTAGCGTCAGAAGTACCACGACAATCTTGATGTCCATTGTGACAACTGGTTATCTGTTATATTCACAGTATTCCATTGCACTCGCATGTACTTGAATACTTTCTGTTTGAGATACTGCAAAAGAAAATAGATAACAATATGTATTAAAATACAGTAAAACCTCTCTATAACGGCCACTAAATTACATCAAGTATTTTGTGTTAAAGGCAGGTGGCTGCTTAAAGCAAGGTGAAAGTAAAACAGAACGCTCCATAGAAGCTTTCTGTTTTACTTTCACCTTGCTTTAAGCAACCACCTGTCCTAAATATCAACTAATTAACATAGTTAATGTCGTGGCAAAACAATAGAATCATATTTTTGTTATATCATAAACAAACAGTGCAGACATTGACCACCAAAAAGAGGCACACTTCTGGGTCTTAAAGGCAGGTGATTGCATAATACAGGTTTAACGTTTTTGCAGAAATATCCCATTTCTGCATTACATGTACTTCCGTCCTACGGTAAGCAACCACCTGCTATTGACTCATTGTATGCGAAGTAATTTTTCATCACCCATTGTCGTCTGCTTCAGTTTTTAAAAATAATTTCTTTGCCAAAAATATGGTTAAAGTGTCAACAGTGTGGGTCCTGATGAGATACTGCATGATGCAGCGTCTCATCTGGATCCAAACTGTGTTTGACCTGGGACTATACTGTGTGCATAGGTAATCACGGTTGACCGCTACTGTGTAAAGAGAACACCTATGTTGCTTTACAGAGTGTTCGCTTTAGAGGGGTTTACTGCACCTAACGGTTTAGATCCAGATCTGGTGTCGAGTAAGTCAATGTATCTCAGCTTTCACACTCTGCCAGGGTTCTCAAGAATAAATAATAACAAGTTTGCTTCTTAAAAAACAAAACAAATAGGGGTCTGCAGCAGTTTCTTATCAAACAGTTGCTATATACAGGTGCCGTTTATAATTGTTTGGCACCGGATCGTATATGGGGTTCTATAAATAACTATTGTGCATATCAAATAGTATGTGCGCTATAAACAGAACGAAGACTGTGTCTATCAATCGCCACAGTCTAGGACATATACAGGCATGGCTCTGGGTTAGTAGTCGTTTCTAAGGCATAATGATTCTATAACCATAGAACTATTTTTTAATTTTCTGTAAATATGCATATATATATTTACGGAATAACAGAAAATTAACGAACATAATTATATTAATAAGAGAAAAAAGAGAAAAAGAAGATGAAACATTTTGGTTACAGGTTGATTCGAACCCGCGCCGGAACATACAATTTAAGCACATTTGCTACACAACCCCACTACTCTAATGAGTGTGCGGTGATAAACACCGCTTATTTATCAGTTATAGTACTTAAACCACCGCTGATGAAATGCGTTTTTTAAAAGAATCAAGCCAGGAAGCAAATATTTTAACTGATTAATGGACAAATAGTAGATGTTTTCTTTTCACTCGCATGATAATTTATTTTAAGAAAATATTAAAGGGGCGGGGAACGGCATAGGCATAAATAATCAGTTCAGCCCCATCGAGTATAAGTATGCATGTCTAAAAATAGAAGCTGAGACGTCCCTAACCCGAATTTGTCCGCAATAAAATAATCATTGCAATTTGTTCAGAGAGCATCTGATAATTAAATAATCATGTTTGTTTGAATAAACATGGCGGCATTCTCGATTCAAATGATGTTATTTTTCAAATTCCACCATGTTTTCTACAAATACATGAATATTCAAACTCCTTATTGGTTAGTGATATGTATGACTGCGTATTTTTATATAACCAAAACTCGCACATGCGTATAACCACGACGATAGACGGCGATTCTCTTTTTACTGTCCCCATTCAAAACTCCTCGAGATAAATTGTAAACCATTCCAGAATATGCCGATATCTAATTCCAACACTGTGGAGAGGTCTGATGTACACATATAACGCGGTGATAGTCCTGCGTGATGTGGAGAATACTCAATGTGAACGGCCCAATAGAATGTATTTAATTCTTCCCTACTCTGATCGGGTTCTCGAGAATAAATAATTTAGTACATAACGGTGATGACAGTGCAGCATGTGGTGGAGAATACCCATTGTGAACGACTAAAAAGGTATTTGATTAACTCTTTCCCCCCTATTAACGCATTTTCACGCTTTTGCAAACAGAGTAGAGCCATATCAGACGGTTCCTATAGGAACGTTCTTATTAGGGTCTGCTCTAGCATAATATAGATATATGATTCTACAGTTTCGGTCTGTGCTCAAATGCCATTATAAGAAACAATCTAAGTAATATCCATTATTTGTTAGATGGATATTCAAGAGGGAAAGGGTTAACTCTTTCGCACTCTTGTGGGGGAGGGGGTGTCATGAATAAATACTATGGTATATAACGGTGGTGAAAATGCTGGGTGTGGTGGAGAAAACACATTGTGAATAGCTCAATAAAATGTATTTAAGTAACGCTTTCGCTGCTAGGGTCGCGTCTGTCGTTACCTATGCAGACAGTTTGGGTCCAGATGAGACGCCGAGTTACTCGGCATCTCATCAGGATTCAAACTGTTTGCAAAGTGTGGTAATGTTTTTAAAATAAATGGGATTAAAGTTAACAAACACTATTCTGTAGCAGACGATACATTTTCAGACGACAATATTTGTCAGCAAAAGAGCTATTTTGAACCGAAATGAATAAAATGGGACTTTAAGCTGATACGATTGTACCGCTGTTTGCTATTGGGAGTATGATTTTGGAGCAAAGAGGCGGTCTATTCACAGATGAAAATAGAAACAAACCACACATTTCGCAGACGACAATGCGTCGCACGAGTGCGTTAACCCGTCTACTGCTTATCGCGATCTGATTCGCATTTGCAAACAGATTGGATCCTGATAAGATGCCGAGTAAGATAAGATGCGTCTCACGAGGGTCCAAATTGTTTGACACAGTGTATCAAAGCTCGATAGACCGGAAGTAGTTTAAGTTGTACCATATCCAACTTGGAGCAGACATTATTTTTAAATGCGAGATAAGTGCTAGGCAATTAGAAACAGGCTAGTATAATACAGTAATGTCTCGCGAAAATAGCTACAAAAATCTAATTCTGAATTTCAAAATAGGTGGTAGCTTAATGCAGGACACACGTTATATAGAAAGCTCCTATAGGAGCTTTCTGCATAAATTTTGCCCTGCATTAAGCAACCACCTGCTTTTACAGACCCCTGTGTAAATACATTATATGGTCGCATTAGCGAGACCTAGGTATAACGCCACATCTCATGTATCTGATTGAAATGAGGCGCGTGTTTTCTACAGTAGAAACTCTTTAAATATCACACCTGTATTTATCTGTGCAAACAGTTTGGATCCAGATAAGACGATGAGTAACTCAGCGAATCATCAAGATACAAACTGCTTGTTACTATAACTAGTTTTTAAATAAAAATGAAGACAAGTAAAAGGTGGAAATCGGAGCAGAAGACAAAATTTGCAGTAGTATATGGATTAATTAAGCCCATTTCAGCAAACAAGCTGCTACAAATTACAACCACATCTGCTATCTAAAAATAACTAAAGGCTTTTGTCTCAAAAAACAGATGTCTCTCCCCCCCCCCCCCCATCACCCTTCACATCCACACATACCCACTGCAACACATTGTCACATATCTGTACATGAAAACTCGACCGGACAAGATGTGTGACAGACAGACAGACAGACAGACAAACAACTCTAACAAAAACAATATGGAAAGGGAAATAACTAAAAAATGTAATAACATAGTAATAGACTTGATGAATGACACTTCCCTCATCATGCGCTTTCAACACCACATTTTTTAAGTAAATAAAATGGTAACAGGGAATAACATTCCAATAGCATCAGTAGAACAGTAGATATTGATCAGCCAAAACAATGTAACAAAGGGCTTTTACTCCAAAAGTATTGAAGCCAGAGTTATGGCCCTTGTACCTGATACGCCATCGCATTATGCTCTTTCCATGTATGCAGTTTCAATCAAATGGCATGAACCATATATGAGTTATCGTCGGGACAAGAAAAAGTGAAAAAATGTACAAGGACAATAACTGCAATATTATTTAAGTCAGAGTTATGGACCTTGGGCATGACACTTTCTCTCATCGTGCTCTTTTCATAAAGTCATTCCAATAGCATCAGTAGAACTGGAGTTATTGATTTGACAAACACATGTAACAAAGGGCATTAACTCCATAAGTATTGAAGCCAGAGTTATGGCCCTTGTACATGACACGTTCTCTTATCATGCTCTTTGCATGTATGAAGTTTTAATTAAATGGCATGAGCCATATAGGAGTTATCGTTGGGACAAGAAAGTGTGATAAAAATTACAAGGGGCAATAACTCCATTACTATTGAAGCCGAGTTATAGACATTGTGCATGGCACTTCCTCTGATCATGTTCTTTCCATAGATAAAATTTCAGTCCAATAGCATCAGTAGAACATGAGTTAATGATTGTACATGAGATTTGTGGCGTGCGGTGGTCTAGTGTTAACGCGTTTGACTACCAATCCGGAATTCCGGGGTTCAAATCCCGGTCTCTCCCGGACATTTCAGAGACGCTTTTTAGTGTCTGCCACTCGCATCTCCTCTCCACCCAGGGGTTAAAATGGGTACCTGTGAGGGTCACTAGCCGGTTATGCGGCTGCATGATTGCGCCATATGTTAGCAGTGCTCAATATTGTAGGCGAGTGACTCAATGACCAGGGGAGTAAATGTAGCCTACAGTCGGCTGAGCGGTCCTTCGGACCGAAAGTAGACTATAACTAGGTACTTTACTTTTTCCTCTCATGGTGCTCTTTCAATGCATGAAGTTTTAATCCAATGACATGAGCCATATAGGAGCTATCGTTCGGACAACAACGTGTGAAAAATATACAAGGGCGATAACTCCAAAATTATTGAAGCCAGAGTTATGGACCTTGTGCATGATACTTCCTCTTAGCATGCTCTTTCCATGTACGAAGTTTAATCAAATGACATTGGCCATATAGGAATTATTGTTATTCCATTTAGAAGCAATGTTAATAAATAAATATATGAGTTCCATATCTCTGCCTAAATCAGTTTTCAACCCAGAAGTTTTCACATTCATTTTATGCTACAGTTAAAGCATTAAAGTTGGTTCCATCATTTTTTTTACAAGCTTTTTCATTGGCGCTGACCAGCAATGTGAAGGACAATATGTCTCTGCATATAAGAAGGAATGATCGAATTTACCGACACTATTTGAATATCAGTCTAGGTAGATGAACACTTAGCTAAAAACTAAATTTATTCGCAGTTAACGCGTAACTAGAAAGGTTTCGATTTCTTACTTGTACGTGTACGTATACGTGTGTCTGTCTACACGTACACGTTCCTGAATTTTCAAAATTATGTTTCGAAATCAGATAACGTGTACCTGTACGGGTAATTTATCATACGATACGACTTCTTGCGGGGCAAGACCATTTTCTTAAAATAGATGAGATTAGAAATTGAATATAAAGTACACGTACAAGTAAGGAATCAAACCCTCTCTTGATATTATTGTTAAATCAAACAACTGTAAGAAACATCAAGTATAAATTTATAAAATGTATTAACAAAAGTCTGCATTACTTTAACGCAACACACTACTTAACCCTTTACCTGATAGAAGCGGCTTTAAGCGAGTTTAATATATTCCTCCGCTGAAGAAAATAGTTCCAATTTTTACAATAATGAACATATAGCATCATAAATAGTTTCTATATTCTATGAGGTGGTAGCTTAAAGCAGGCTGAAAGTAAAGCAGAATGCGCATTAAGGCGCATTCTGCTTTACTTTCAACCTGCTTTAAATGGTCACCTGTCTTCAAAACTAGAAATAGGCTATTGGGTAAAGGGTTAAAGCATATTAGAGCAATCAGTATTAACCCTCGCTTGCTAGACGCGCTCTATCATTTGAACATGGGTTGGATCCAGATAAGAAGCCGAGTAACTCGGCGCTACTTCAGTATCCAGGCTGTTTGGCTCTCGGCTAATTATTTTTCCTATTTTTTTTAACAAATCGGAAGTAAAAGAAAGTTGATCACGAAGCACAGTATAACAAGCATTTCAATAGAAACCATATAAGAAATATATATAGTACAGCCCAATGAGGGCTTTATTGCATTATAGTGACCTTACTGACCTACCAGTCAGCCCGAAAATAGTTTAAGGCCCGAAGCCGAAGAATGAGGGTTTGAAGCTACTTTCGGGCAGACTTGTAGGTCACTATAATGCAATTAGGCCTGAAGTGGACTGTACCAAAGACCTATGATAACACAGTTATCATAGGTCTTTGACTGTACTATTTCGTATAGTATACCGCATTTCTTTGTTCACGAACGTATGTTAGCAGTTTTGTGTCGCTCCGTGATTTACCCCCTTTAACCATTTCGCTGCCAAACTCTGTCGTCTGCTAACTTTGTCGTCTGCTACAAATTTTCATTATTTTGATTTTCTTCATTTTTGTTTCAAAAACGTACTAACAGTAACAAACAGTTTGGATCCTGATGAGACGTCGAGTTACTCGGCGTCTCATCTGGATCCAAACTGTTTGCATAGGTAATAACAGATCTGGCATTGGCAGCGAAAGGGTTAACGAGTATTTCACGTTTTCAGTCGTATTAATCTGCAAATCAATTAGATCTATTGCCTTTACTAAAATTACTAAAAACGGTTTTTTGTGTCAATTTTAATCAAGCTGAATAATAGTCATTATTTTACTCAGAATAAATGCCCTTTTAAAATACATTTCTTGAATTGAAATGTGCAAAACCCAGTAGATATTATATGTAGTAGACGCTGTCTTAAGAGACCATTCAATAATTGAACACAGGAGACTCCAAGTCTTAAAAAGCAGATGTTTGCTTAACCCTTTCCCTGTTCTGTATTTAAGGGTCAAATTTCAATCCCTACTGAATATTCATTAACTAAATAGTTATAAAGAAATAGGGAATGCGGAACGTTGTAGACATTTTAGAAAGCAAATAAACATATTTATCAAATTCTATTAGCAAACAGAGTAGACCCTGATCAGACGGCTCCTCTAGGAAATGCGTGAAAACAGGTTTATATGAGGGAAAGGGTTAAGGCAGGGTACGAGTAATGCAAAAAGTTCCTATATGGATAAGTTATCATCTCCCTTTAGGATGATAAACATAACTAGTTACAGTGTTATTTTAAGTATGCATCAATTATACGTACATGTATATATTTTATTTATTAAATATAAAAATAGCTAATTTCAATGTATATGGCTTTAAATATCTAAGCTGTTTTTACTTTAAATTTATCATATGTAATAATAATAAATATTCTTTATTCCGAATTTTCTGTCATTTGGCCTTTATTAAGAAACAATTCTGTATGCAGAAAATCTTTAACGAAGGTCGCGCCTACCGACATCTAGCGGAGGAAAAATGGATAGTGAAGCTGTACATGTTCAATGTGCAGTTGACCCCCTTTGTAGTCCGCTTTTGCTTTTGTTTGTTTTTTATTTTTCAACTGGACTTGGCTTGTCCTTAATGATACATTTGCACATACATCTAAATTAAACAAATACAACAGTCCATGGATGAAATGGAGCAGAAATTGTATGTTTTTAAGCTTTCAGTATGCCTTTTTCACAACAAATCTCTTTTTGCTTGCATGTTGTGATGTCATGTGTAAGTGTTTATAATGCTTATTCGGTTTAGCTTTTCTGCTGTCTGTATTTATATTTTTTATTTTATGCTTGTGCCTTATTTCTGCTTGCAAATTTATTTCTTAGAGCATGCACCTTTTCAATGCGTTTCACTTTTCTTAATATGATTGTCAACCCTTTTTTAGATCCTCTTAAGAGTTCCTTTGAAACATGCTGTACGTTATGAGGTACAAAGGCATTTTGATTGGCTAAAATGTAGGTTATATTCTAAAGAAAACTGGATACACAAATAATTCATTGTTTTGCGAGAATAATAATTTGATAATACACTTAATACCCAACGGTTTCAGATATGGTCTTTTAGTGTAATGGACTGTGTCTTTTGTATATAATAGTAGGTCTTTACGCTCAGGAACAGACTATGACTCAATCGAAAGTTCGCTGGTTGAAAAATGAATGACCCACTCAGGTTTCCCCAAAACGGAGAAAATCAAAAACTTGTAATTTCGTACTCAAAACGTCGATTTTATGGTAAATGCTTTGAACATTGTAGTGTACAAAAGATAAATGCCTAGAATGGTCTATAGTATCTACTTTACTGGAATGTAAATTGGATTTAGTATCGGTAATGAACGAAACAAAAGAAGAACCTGGGTTAGGGTTAAGATTACCAGTTATATAATAATCAGTATCTGTAATCAAAAGCCATATCACTGTAATTACTGATATTTTTCTTGCTGAATTCGACCGACGGGTGTTGATGTCCAGTAATTGTTGACGCGTATGGCTATCTTGCAGCAAATATCACGAGGTTTATCCATATTTTCCTTCATAGAATACATAAATAGATCATGATTTTATATCATAAATGAATACAATTAAGAAGACCAACGAAAGAAGGCAACACCCACGAATCGTCCTAGCAAAGGCAGCAAATTTGGACCCACGAGCAATCATGTCACCGAAAAGTTAAACTGAAGATACATGTATTTGACAACTGCCAACACCAAAACGATACAATAACGACTAGTTTTCATAGCTCCCCCAGAGAATCTAACCCAACAAGCATGTGTGTCAATCTGTTTGTAAGACATATCCGGAAGAAAAAGAAATGCTACAGTACCAATTAAATACATACTTCAATGAAGAAAGATAAAGGATACAAAAGAATCCATTTTGTGAGTGTCAATATGTGTCATTTGAGTTTTGGTGACATGAGTGGGCTGACACAATATATTCACAGTGTGCGTATGTTCCCCTTGAATTGCGGACATAAAAACGTACAGAAAAGGAAGGTTTTGTTTTTATCTATAATTCTTAAATTAATTCAATTTTTAATATTTTATTGATATACCTATCTTAAATTTCAAGTGTTTTAAATATTCTATACGCATTATATATATTAAATTCTGTACATGCAATTATATTATGTAAAACGCTTTTGAACGCACATAGCCTGTGTGAAAAGAGTGCTTTATAATTGTGGTATAATAATAAAAAATAATATAGCTAAAGAATATACTTTAACAGTAAGCATACTATTCGTGACATTTGAGAAATTGAGTATGACGTAACATTTAGAAAAGCTAAAGCAATATTAACATAATTGTTTTATATTAGATTCAATACGCAAACATGGTTAGTGATAGTGTAGTCCAATTAAAATTATAGGCGTACATGGATTTGTTGAAAGCAACACATAGTGAAGATTAGCACTTGAAAAATACGAGCACAACCTGATAGTAAGCGTATTTGGATATACATGTACATTAAAGTGTATGTTTAATATCCTTACACAAAAACAACTATGCTTTAAATTTCTAGAAAATATTCAAACAGACAACATATTAAAAAAGTAATTAGAAAATAGCTTTAACCCATTCCCTTCTACTGGCGTATTTTGACGCCTGTGTAAAAGTCACTTTTTGAAATCATTGTGATAAATAGAACACTTGCTTCATAGGAGCAACTGTCCTATTTATCCTAATGGTGCAAAATCTACAGAATTCCAAAATGTTCCTAATCTCTTAAAAATAGTCCAGAAGGGAATGGTTAATCCTACAACTTACGACCGAACTAGATTTGATCAGCCTGACGGTGGCCTGGTCCATAAGCATTCCCGAGTCACTTGGGATTTAATTACACCAGAATCCTATTTGCCTGACACTCATGGTGCCCAAGCATTAACGCGTAAACCCTTAACCTACTGTACATAAAGTCTGATCAGATATAGAGCAATGGTGCCTTCAGTTTGGATCCTGCCTTCAGTTTGGAATCTGATGTGACTCTGGGTTACTCGACGTCTCTTAAGGATCCAAGCTGTTTACAAAATCTAGTAAGGCTCCAAGGTTATAAAGTTTTGTGCTTGAGTCTGAGATCATTCTCAAGCATCTGATTGGTCAGGTTCTGACCTTGCTCAGAATCTGACCAATGAGATACTTGAGAATGATCTCAGACTCAGAAGTTTATAACCTTGGACCCATATCGCAAATAGTAGGATAATAATATAAGGGTTAAGAAGCATGAACCAAACATGCCCATGTAAAAACATGACGTTATGTATCATGACGTCACACTGAATTGATCATCTATGATTATTGTGAACGAAGTTGATCTTCCCGAGAGGTCAGAAATAATGACATAGAAATAATGACACGCTAACATACAGCAGGCGAATAACTGAAAGGCTATTGTCAATATTCAAGTAAGAAATAATGAGATTATGAATATTTATAAGCTTATTTTTATGATGGCATACATTTATGTAGTAGACGATGTTTTCGTATTGATAGAAACTCTATCTAGAGTCAAGTCTCTTATCATATGTACAGAAAAAGTGCGTACCGAGAAACTATGTAGAGTTGTGTACTCCAATTTCGCAAGTCTGACACACCTTAATTATGAGACAGGTTTCGTTGTATTTATCCAGATGTTGCGATTTTCATTTTCTTTGCAGATGAATAATTTATATAGATAAAACATGTCCGTGAAGTTGGCTACTTGTTCCTTGTTCCCAGTTCGACATTCATTGGATTGTGAATGTTCAATAGCAAACAAGTAGCTAACTTCACACCCAGTTACTTATTCGATTATTTTCGTTTTTGTGAATAACGAACCGGGAATAAGTAGCTAACTTCACATCCCGTTACTTATTCGATTATTTTCGTTATTTTGAATAACGAACCGGGAATAAGTAGCTAACTTCACATCCCGTTACTTATTCGATTATTTTCGTTATTCTGAATAACGAACCGGGAATAAGTAGCTAACTTCACATCCCGTTACTTATTCGATTATTTTCGTTATTTTGAATAACGAACCGGGAATAAGTAGCTAACTTCACATCCCGTTACTTATTCAATTATTTTCGTTTTTGTGAATAACGAACCGGGAATAAGTAGCTAACTTCACATCCCGTTACTTTTTCGATTATTTTCGTTATTTTGAATAACGAACCGGGAATAAGTAGCTAACTTCACATCCCGTTACTTATTCGATTATTTTCGTTATTTTGAATAACGAACCGGGAATAAGTAGCTAACTTCAAATCTCGTTACTTATTCGATTATTTTCGTTTTTTGTGAATAACGAACCGGGAATAAGTATCTAACTTCACATCCCGTTACTTATTCGATTATTTTCGTTATTCTGAATAAGGAACCGGGAATAAGTAGCTAACTTTACATCCCGTTACTTATTCGATTATTTTCGTTATTCTGAATAATGAACCGGGAATAAGTAGCTAACTTCACATCCAGTTACTTATTCGATTATTTTCGTTATTTTGAATAACGAACAGTGAATAAGTAGCTAACTTCACATCCCGTTACTTATTCGATTATTTTCGTTATTCTGAATAACGAACCGGGAATAAGTAGCTAACTTTACATCCCGTTACTTATTCGATTATTTTCGTTATTCTGAATAATGAACCGGGAATAAGTAGCTAACTTCACATCCAGTTACTTATTCGATTATTTTCGTTTTTGTGAATAATGAACCGGGAATAAGTAGCTAACTTCACATCCCGTTACTTATTCGATTATTTTCGTTATTCTGAATAACGAACCGGGAATAAGTAGCTAACTTCACATCCCGTTACTTATTCGATTATTTTCGTTATTCTGAATAACGAACCGGGAATAAGTAGCTAACTTCACATCCCGTTACTTATTCGATTATTTTCGTTATTCTGAATAACGAACCGGGAATAAGTAGCTAACTTCACATCCCGTTACTTATTCGATTATTTTCGTTATTCTGAATAACGAACCGGGAATAAGTAGCTAACTTCACATCCCGTTACTTATTCGATTATTTTCGTTATTTTGAATAAGGAACCGGGAATAAGTAGCTAATTTCACATCCCGTTACTTATTCGATTATTTTCGTTATTTTGAATAACGAACCGGGAATAAGTAGCTAACTTCACATCCCGTTACTTATTCGATTATTTTCGTTATTTTGAATAACGAACCGGGAATAAGTAGCTAACTTCACATCCCGTTACTTATTCGATTATTTTCGTTATTTTGAATAACGAACCGGGAATAAGTAGCTAACTTCACATCCCGTTACTTATTCGATTATTTTCGTTATTTTGAATAACGAACCGGGAATAAGTAGCTAACTTCAAATCCCGTTACTTATTCGATTATTTTCGTTTTTTGTGAATAACGAACCGGGAATAAGTAGCTAACTTCACATCCCGTTACTTATTCGATTATTTTCGTTATTCTGAATAAGGAACCGGGAATAAGTAGCTAACTTTACATCCAGTTACTTATTCGATTATTTTCGTTATTCTGAATAATGAACCGGGAATAAGTAGCTAACTTCACATCCAGTTACTTATTCGATTATTTTCGTTATTTTGAATAACGAACCGGGAATAAGTAGCTAACTTCACATCCCGTTACTTATTCGATTATTTTCGTTATTCTGAATAACGAACCGGGAATAAGTAGCTAACTTCACATCCCGTTACTTATTCGATTAATTTCGTTTTTGTGAATAATGAACCGGGAATAAGTAGCTAACTTCACATCCCGTTACTTATTCGATTATTTTCGTTATTCTGAATAACGAACCGGGAATAAGTAGCTAACTTCACATCCCGTTACTTATTCGATTATTTTCGTTATTTTGAATAACGAACCGGGAATAAGTAGCTAATTTCACATCCCGTTACTTATTCGATTATTTTCGTTATTTTGAATAACGAACCGGGAATAAGTAGCTAACTTCACATCCCGTTACTTGTTCGATTATTTTCGTTATTTTGAATAACGAACCGGGAATAAGTAGCTAACTTCACATCCCGTTACTTATTCGATTATTTTCGTTATTCTGAATAACGAACCGGGAATAAGTAGCTAACTTCATATCCCGTTACTTATTCGATTATTTTCGTTATTCTGAATAACGAACCTGGAATAAGTAGCTAACTTCACATCCCGTTACTTATTCGATTATTTTCGTTATTTTGAATGACGAACCGGGAATAAGTAGCTAACTTCACATCCCGTTACTTATTCGATTATTTTCGTTTTTGTGAATGACGAACCGGGAATAAGTAGCTAACTTCACATCCCGTTACTTATTCGATTTTTTTCATTATTTTGAATAACGAACCGGGAATAAGTAGCTAACTTCACATCCCGTTACTTATTCGATTATTTTCGTTTTTGTGAATAATGAACCGGGAATAAGTAGCTAACTTCACATCCCGTTACTTATTCGATTATTTTCGTTACTCTGAATAACGAACTGGGAATAAGTAGTTAACTTCACATCCCGTTACTTATTCGATTATTTTCGTTATTCTGAATAACGAACCGGGAATAAGTAGCTAACTTCACATCCCGTTACTTATTCGATTATTTTCGTTATTTTGAATAACGAACCGGGAATAAGTAGCTAACTTCACATCCCGTTACTTATTCGATTATTTTCGTTATTCTGAATAACGAACCGGGAATAAGTAGCTAACTTCACATCCCGTTACTTATTCGATTATTTTCGTTATTTTGAATAACGAACCGGGAATAAGTAGCTAACTTCACATCCCGTTACTTATTCGATTATTTTCGTTATTCTGAATAACGAACCGGGAATAAGTAGCTAACTTCACATCCCGTTACTTATTCGATTATTTTCGTTATTTTGAATAACGAACCGGGAATAAGTAGCTAACTTCACATCCCGTTACTTATTCGAATATTTTCGTTATTCTGAATAACGAACTGGGAATAAGTAGTTAACTTCACATCCCGTTACTTATTCGATTATTTTCGTTATTCTGAATAACGAACCGGGAATAAGTAGCTAACTTCACATCCCGTTACTTATTCGATTATTTTCGTTATTTTGAATAACGAACCGGGAATAAGTAGCTAACTTCACATCCCGTTACTTATTCGATTATTTTCGTTATTCTGAATAACGAACCGGGAATAAGTAGCTAACTTCACATCCCGTTACTTATTCGATTATTTTCGTTATTTTGAATAACGAACCGGGAATAAGTAGCTAACTTCACATCCCGTTACTTATTCGATTATTTTCGTTATTCTGAATAACGAACCGGGAATAAGTAGCTAACTTCACATCCCGTTACTTATTCGATTATTTTCGTTATTTTGAATAACGAACCGGGAATAAGTAGCTAACTTCACATCCCGTTACTTATTCAATTATTTTGGTTTTTGTGTTACAGATAAAGAGTTATAATTATGTTTGTTTACTACTTTAATAACCACATTTGTATTACATTACAACTCTCTTACAGAAAAGAACCTTATGTTTACACAGCTACAAATAAAGGTGCGCACCCAAATATTCAAATCGTTATTCCTCCACCAAACCCTATGTTGTGACCATTCTTTAGAATCATATCTCGAACTCTGATAACTCGAACTTCGGGATAACTCAAAGTTATCGGTCCTTCCAAAATTTACAATACAGAATTGTCCTAAAGTATATCCACTATGCATATCTGGAAACACACGTAACAGCTTAATGCAAACGAAAGAAGTGCTGAAATCTCTTACAGGAGCTTTCAGCATTACTTTCGACCTGCATTAAGCTGTGAGCTTGAGGAATTGTCTGGATTATAAATCGGATGACTCGAACGTCTGTTATCTCGAAGTAATTTGTAGTGTCCCTTGAAGTTCGAGATATCGAAGTTCAACTGTTCTTCCGATTCGATCAAGCTTTTGATAGCTTTCGACCAGGTTTCAAACATCTTGCATCCTAATGAGAGGCCGAGTTACTCGGTATCTCATCTGGATCAAAGTTGTTTGCTCGTGTGGCTCTTGTCGCAGTTGGCAGGCTAACGTTTTAACCCTTTCCTCCATAAATACGCATTTCTACGCCTCTGTAAAAGTCACTTGTTGAAACCATTGTGATAAATAGAGCATTTGCTCCTATAGGAGCAAATGCTCTATTTATCGCAATGGTTTCAAACTACAAAATTCTAAAATCATCCTTTCCTCTAGTTAGTTCTCCTTTTCGGTAGATTTATTCAAAGTGTTTGGATATTAAAATAGCCTATGGAGGAATGGGTTAATATCTCTATTGCGTTTCGTCATTATTATCTTCTATAACTTTGCAGCTGTCAGTGTGCGCTAAAGAATTCAAGTTCAAAGCTGTATATTGACTCAATGCAACTTATCGAACATACCTTAACTACCCTATTCAGACACACTGAACCTATTCAGACACCTTGAACCTGTTAAAACATCCAGTATACTCTTCCCATCAGCTTTCAAAACCTGCACCATTATGATAACTTTAGATTAAAGTGACATAGTAATAACTAATGAAGACCGTAATCAAACTTCAGGAACAGTTTGATCTGGGTCTTCACTATTTGCCCGAGTTTGTCGTCAATATTTAGGGTCATTGGCACATATTGATTTATGATGCATGATGCACATTAATGGGAACACATTAATCGTACCATTCAGATTGTTTAACCCTTTCCCTCATATATACGTGTTTTCACGCATTTGCAAACAGAGTAGACCCAGATAAGACGGCTCCTAGAGGAGCCGTCTGATCAGGGTCTACTCTGTTTGTAAATAGAATTTGATAGATTTGTTTCTTTGCTTTCTAAAATGTCTACAATGTTCCACCTTCCATATTTCTTTATAACTATTTTGTCAATGAATATTCAGCAGGTATTGAACTTTGTACTAAACTTAGAACAGGGAATGGGTTAAACGAATGATTAGAATAAAAAAGGAATGGAAATACATGAATACAAACACATTGCTGTAGCGTTAATGTTATTATAATTATATTAATTCACGTTTTGAAATAGTTACAGTAATATATTAATAATATATAGTAATAGTTTACTGACATTTGTGAGCTTGTCTTTGTATTTACAGGCATGATACATCTACCGATATAAATCAATAGCAGACCGGAATAAATAGTCTGAATTTCAGAAACCCATTAAAACCCATTACTCCATAAATACGTTTTTTACCCCCTTTGCAAACAGAGTAGACCCATCTCAGATGGCTCATAGAGGAACCCTCTGATCAGGGTCTGCTCTGTTTGCTTACAGTATGAAATAGATTTGATTCTTTAGTTTCTACCGTGGCCAAAATATCATGTGTTCATATGCCATTATAAAAATGAATCTAATTAATATTCATTGCGTCATCATTTCTTGCATAAATATTCACGGAGTATAGAGTTAACTACACTATAGATCTAGCAGTTTGTCTTGAACGATTGTTACGACTCACCGGGGCTACTATATCTTGTGTACGGTGATCCACAGTGGTAGCAACCCGATCTTTGCATTATATGGTTGGCATGTGTATTGAATGTCAATTGATAAAATGTCATAAATGTTTAACCATCTACACGTATTTGTAAACAGAATAGGCTCAGATGGAGCCGTCTGGTCATGGTCTGCTCTGTCTGCTTAATGAAAATGGCCATGGCCACTAAAACCACAAAATTTCAGCCAATAAATATCAATGATGCCATTGTTTCTTGCATGAATACCCATGGGGTAAAGTGTTAACCCATTCTTTCATATAAACGCATTTTCACGTATTTGCAAACAGAGTAGGCCCAGATCAGACAGCTACTGTAGGATCCATCTGATCTTGGTCTGCTCTGTTTGCTTATGCTATAACACAGATCTGATTCTACAGTTTCTGCCTGAGCCAAACTGTCCTGTATTCATGTCATTGCCAAAATTCAGCTAATAAATATTTATGATGTCATTATTTCTTACATGAATATGCGTGATGTTAAGGACCAACTTGGTAAGTCTTAATATGACGCGAAAATATCGTTGTTAATAGTATTGGTAAAAAACAACAACAACAGATAACACGATTTCTGCATTGGTGATTTTAACCTTTACTTTTAAGTTATTTACGGTATTTGAAAAGTTTGCAAACGACATTTCAAAACAGACGACATTCGGTAACGACACAGTGAAGCAACCATACCCTTATAGAGCATATTTAAGTATTCGGACACCTACTCTTGTAAAGCTCTCCCATCCCTATTTGTAAAGCTGAATATGACAATTATAATGTTGCACCACTGTTAAAAAAATTATATTAGACGGACAAAGTTAGCAAATAGTGTAGACCCTGATCAAACTGCTCCTTCAAAGTATGAAACCATTGTGATAAATAGAGCATTTGCTCCTATAGGAGCAAATGCTCTATTTATCACAATGGTTTGAAAATACAAATTTCTAAAATTTTCCTTTTCTCTAGTTAATGCTCCTTTTCGGTAGATTTATTCAAAGAGGGTGTATCTAAAAATAGCCTATTAGGTAATGGGTTAAGTTGCAGTTGACACTTCTGTCGTTTTCCGCTATGTTTGTATCAAATTGACCACTCGCAGTTTATGGACGCGATTACCTAATCGCTTGCATACGGTCAGCCGACCCGCACTTCTTTATTCATTTAGTAACTGCCTCTGGGAGAATACTTTCATTCATATCTGTGGTAGCGTGATTTCGTCATGTGACTGATATTTGTATATTCGTGCGCCCTTCTTACACATTGCTATATTATGTGGAATGTGTTGCACATACTAAACTAAAGCTAATGTTACGAAGCATTTCCATGTCAGAAATAGTATACCATGATTTTTTCCGGATGCCATGTTATTAAACGCCTTTTGTATCCATCGAATGCTGGAAGAAATACAAAATGAAGCAGCCCGAATAGTTACTGTGGTCATACGAGATATGTTCCTCTAGCCATTCTCTATAGAGAATGCGGATGGGATTCTCTATCTACATAAAAGAAGAGAAAGGCAAAATACTGCTTCATGTTCAAAGCTTTTACAGAAACAGTACCATCTTATACAAGTGATTTAATTTAACTACAAATAAGAGATCTTACTCATTATGAACTCCGAAAAAGGAACGATCTCAAATCTGTCCAAACCAGAACGTCAATGTTTAATAGATCATGTATTCCTTCCTCAGTTAAATTGTGGAACAAGTTAGATACAGATATAAGACAATGCACATCAATATCTAGTTTTAAAAACTCAGTAATGTCATTTTCAGACAGTTCTATTATTCTCGTCATTTTTACTTTAGTCTTAACAGATATTTATCACATAATCTGCCTTGTGGGAGTGCCGTAACAGAGTGCTGTATTTCGCGGGAATGCACTAGTGCATATTTTATGCAAATGAGCAATTGTTAGCCAATCGTAGCGCTCATTTAAGCGCTAGCCAATCGTAACGTTGTATTACTACGCTGTTTGTAAGCAATGGCGGAAACAGCCGACAGCTATAGCCTGTTTTATTTTTTATGGCATTTTAAGGCTTATGTGATAAAAAGAATCTTTAATTCGTGTTCATTACAAATCGTTTTCATGAAACTCGTGTACTATTATGATTATGACACTCGCTAAAGCTCATGCAAGATCCTCTATTTATCAATCAGGCATGTCAGAATTAGGAACAGCTGTAGTGATCTTAATGAAGATCTATGTAACAATCATCTCAGGTTGAATCCATATTGCTGATGTTAAGATAGCCCAGAGAATTTATCTCATTATTTCTTTAAAGCAGACTTTATACTGCTCAACAAATACAGCTGTTTCATGAAACAAGGACACTCCATCCATTAAATATTGATTTACTGCTTTTTGGAGATACAAATGTAAGGCCCTGTCTTATGAGCAAAACTGTATTTTATCTGAAGCAGTTCAACATTACACACAGAGATAGAAAAGATTCAAGTGCTAAATAATATAATATATATTTATAGTTTAATAGTTGCTCTGAATACATTGACCAGATCTGAATTTACTAGCTACTTACCAATTCCCTCACACTGAGGCCTTCGACGAACCTGTATAACTCACCTTTAGAAACATAGCCTATGAGGGAAAGGGATATTATGCCCCTACATTCTTCTATTTTCTATTGGTCTATCATGCAGAGTGAGCGCCCCCTCCCCATCTCTCTAACTTGCTCTTTTTCTCTCCTCTCTCTATATCTTAATCTCTCTCAACTTCTCTATGTTTCTCTCACTCACTCTCTCACTCTCATTCATTGAATATACATATATATGTTTTGTCTAGCTTGACTGTCATTTTGCTATGTACTTTATTACCGGTATTACATTCACTGTAGGGGAAGGGCTTTATCTAAGTTGGAAGAACTTGATGCCCAGCCCCATTTCACTTTATCATGAACTAAAATATGTGTTTAACTGAAACCGAATGCAGGTCAATAAATTGCACTAGACTGCTATGCGGAATGGCATTTGTCAGGTAGGCAACTTTACCACGGTCCGATGGTGGAACGCTACCTATGTACCCATTGCTTAAAAACAAAATACAAAAAGCAATTTGTAATGAACACTCATGTAAGAGTAAGATCCTCTATTAAGCATACTTCTGTCCTGCATTTAGCTACCACCTATTTCTAAAGAGCTACGACTGATGTTTTCGGAAGTGGCTTTACCTCACAGATATATCGAGGACTGGTGCAAAACTATTGTAACTCCTTCACTTTGTGAAGGAGTGACAATAGTTTCGAACCAAGCCCTCGATATGTTGTCACGCCTTTGCAGTAGACCCAGAAGGAGTTGTCTGATCAGGATCTACGCTGCTTGCTGATGGAAATTTGTAGATACGCTTCTACAGTTTCTATTATGGTCAAACCTATCTGTGCTCATAGGCCATTATTAAAACTAATCTAATTAGTACTGATGATGTCTTACATGCATATCAATGAGGTAAATGGTTAGCCCTTCCATTACGACTTTCTACGCCTAAGTTGTAAACAGAGTTGACCCAGATTAGACGGCTCCTGTAGGAGCCGTCTGATAAGGGTTTGCTCTGTTTGCTTATGATACAATATAGATATAATTCTTCAGTTTCTGTCATGGCCAACAAATCACGTGTCAATGTGATATTATAAGAATTAATCTAATTAATATTCATAATTACCTTATGTCTTACATGAATATTCATGAGGTGAATCGTTAATACCGTGTTTACATTAACAGTGCCACACTATGTTTACCCTAAGTTCACATGTTATATGTTTGTTACACAACTTCAAAGTCTAAATGGAGTCGTTATTGTCAGTATTAACACTACTTATGTTACGCGCTTCTTGATTCGCATTTACAAACAGCTTGGATCCAGATGAGACGTCGAGTAACTCGGTGTCTCACCAGAATCCACGCTGTTTGACACTAGGTCAACAGTTTCTCACAAAGGTTGATCGAATCAGAAATCTGTGAAAAGTTCAGCAAATTGGAGATTAAGCTGACATTATGTTTGTCAGCATGAGAAGAGTTCAAATAGTACCTGTGTTTATAACTATCAGTCAAGTACACGAGGTTATTTGTAGAGGCGATTGGCACTGCGTTTTTATTATCCCATACCGATACATACCTGTGTTCAGTACACGAGGTTATTTGTAGAGGCGATTGACACTGCCATTTTATTATCGATGACAGGTTGGGCATGATATTCCCACACCGATACAATAAAACCTCTCGAAAAGGAATTCTAGTTGAGAAGAATTGCATACTTTTAGGCAGGTGGCTGTTTAATGCAGGGTGGAAATCATACAGAAAGCTCCTAGAGGAGCTTTCTGCATGACTTTCATCCTGCATTAAATTAAGATGTTTCTATTAAACTGAATGTCCGGTTTAGAGGGTTTTTACTGTAGTCAGTTACGCACACTGAATGGATCTGTCGTGTGATACGCCACCTGTATAAAATAAAATATACCAGGCATCTGATTGACGGCATAATCCTGTGTGACGAATATCGATCCAATAGTTGAATAGTTTACCTGAGGAATACTCACATACATTGACTTAAAAATCAATTGGCTGGACTTTACAATGGCAAGTGAAGACTTGTTTTTTCGAAGTCAGAGTCTATATTATTCCATCAGGAAACAGAGCAGACCCTGGTCAGACAGCTACAGGAACTGTCTGATCTGGGTCTATTTTGTTTGCAAAAACATTTAAAAGCTTTACTATGAGAGACACTGAATATATATTTTAATTTCATTAGGAAACTGTACATCCTGATCAGACAGCTCTTACAGGATATATCTGATCAGGGTCTATCTTGTTTGCAGTTGAGTAAATATGTTTTCTGTCAAGCAAAAGGTTTAATGCATTTTATGGTAATGCTAAAATAACAATATGTCCTGTTGGATATATAATGTCAGTGTGATATCTGTTTTCAGTTATATATGGATAGGACGTGAGTTTGATGTGCAACTGACTTGAGAGTGTTAACCATTTCGGATTTTCCATCAAAGAGACGACTTTTAGCAACTGTGTAAACCGAGTAGATCCAGATAAGACGGATCCTGTAGGAGCCGTCTTATCGGGGTCTGCTCTGTTTGCCGATGGAAAAAATATATATCTGATTCTGCAGTTTCTGTCAGTGTATATATTATTCAAGCGACCAGGGCGCCATTATAAAATTAGGCTAATTAATTTTCACACATTCATTCATTAGTTGAGTGTTAATATAGTTCCTATGGATTTATTGTCACTAGGAGACTGTCTATATATACACCATGAGACTGTCTATATATACATTAGATGCTTGTGATGGATAGAGTTTTCATAGACAGGGTAAGTTAATTTGTTATTTCCCTCAATAATACGCAAACAGGGTAAGATTCGAAACTGTCAACCAGGTTTAAATGACTCTATAGAGCGGCCATCTAGATTTAACCCTTTGCTTCATATATACGTCTTTGCAAGCAGAATAGACCCAGATATGATGGCTCCCTAGTCCCATGGGAGGCGTCTGATCAGGGTCTGCTATAGTTGCTTATAGAGTACGTTATACAAATCTGATTCTACAGTCTAAGTAGCAAAATAAAATAATGCATTCTAAAAATTAAGTCAAAATACTCACGAAGTTAATTCATGCATAATCGTTCATGAGGGAAACAGTAAATAAATTGGGGCTATAATGACACGTGACTGGTATTAAAAATACAGGTGATTGGTAAATACAGAGCAATCGTAATAGAAAGCTCCTACGAGAGGGGGGTCCAAAAGTTTAAGTATCATGGTGATGAACACCCCTGAGAGTTTCTTTTAAATACAACTATATGCTGTTAACCCTTTCCCTGTTCAATATTCATGAAATAAATAATGACATCATGAATATTTATTAGCTCAGTTTTTATAGTGGTGTATATATACACCACATGTGCCAGGCGCGTGGCAGTTTCATAAATACTACTAACAAACATATTCAAATACGTTTAGAAATCATACTTTGACAGAAAAAAAGTTTTGAAAAAAAATGTTTTCGTATAGTATAATTCTATGTACATAATATTAGATACTACACGAAAGAAATCTGTCACGCGCCATGCATCTGTAAATATACACAGGACTGTTTTGGATTTTTTAGAAACTGTAGAGTCAGATCTGTCACAATTTCATAAGCAAACAGAGCAGACCCTGGTCAGACGGCTCCTATAGGAGTCGTCTGATTTGAGTCTATTCTGTTTGCAAAGGCCTGAAAAGGCGTTTATATGAGGGAAAGGGTTAATATGAATACAACTATCTAATCTCTAACGCGCGCAGATAGAAGTCACAACCTTTGACCCCTAAACAACTCTTCTGCAGCTCATGTAAGTTCATCATGACGGCGATGATGATGATGATGATGATCATCATCATCATCATCATCCAATCTTCCACGAAGATGGTTTTTTTGTTCAAGTTAGACACCGGATGCCAGACTAGGGTGGATGGGGTAAAGATCATACCCACACTCCTTCACAGCATTCGTTGCAATACATTCATTGCAACTCGATTGGTGTGCTCTGGGGCATTGTTCTTTGAGAATCATCCACCGAGTGTTGAACAACTTGGATCCGGGCGTCTCACCTGGATCCAAACTGTTTGCAAATGTCAGTCAATATGCGTTTAACCTATTACCTCATAGGCTATTTTAAGATACAACCTCTTTGAATAAGTCTACCGAAAAGGAACATTAACTAGAGAAAAGGAAACTTTTAGAATTTTGTAGTTTGAAACCATTGTGATAAATAGAGCATTTTTTCCTATAGGAGCAAATGTTCTATTAATCACAATTGTTTCACAAAGTGACTTTTACAGAGTCGTCAAAAGTCGTCAATATGAGGGACTGGGTTAATATGAAAAGAATAAATATATCTCATTACAGGCAATTATTCTGCAAGAACATACAATATACAGCTAGGAATTTGCTATGATACACGGTCTACCTCGATACACACGTAGCATGATGCGGAGATTGATGAAGAGAAAATACAAGGCGGCGATATGCTGTATTCTCGTGGCACTGGCCACCTTAAAGTAAGTAACATAGACACAAAGCAAACACAACAGATCCTGATCAGACGGCTTCTACTCTTTTTACAAACGCGCGAAAAGGCGTTTATATGAAGGAAAGGGGTACATACATTTTCAGGCATTTGCAAAAAAAGAGTAGACTCTGATCAGACGGCTCCTGCAGCAGCCCTCTGAGCAGGGTCTGCTCTGTTTGCTTATAACATTATGATGTGATCCTACATTTTTTAGATAAAAATAATCCTTGAAAAGTTGACATTAAGTTAAAGAATATTCATGAAGTGAGAACTTCACGCATAAATTATAAAGTTTATTAGGGAAAGAGTTAACTCCTCTTCCATAAATACGCCTTTCTACGCCTTTGCAAACAGAGGTGACTCAGATCAGACGGCTCCTATAGGAGCCGTCTGACCAGGGTCTGCTCTGTTTGCTTTAAATGTAATAATATAGACATGACTTTACCGTTAGTTATGATTCTATTTGTCCCATTACAAATCAATTAATGTAATTAATAATTCATGGTGTCATTATTTCTTTCATGAATACTCATGGAGTAAAAGGTTAAGGTAGGGGTTGGCAGAAAAATAAGAGATTTAAATAAATTACAAGAATCTACTCCTCCTTATGGACTTCGCAAATAATGTTAACCCCTTCAGTGCCATGAAGACTGGTCTGTAATATCATATGCAAACAGTTTGGATCCAGATGAGACGCCGAGTAACTCGGCGTCTCATCAGGATCCAAACTGTTTGACACCCTGTTTATCTTTTTATATAGACATTGAACAAACGTCCATCCTAAAACTTGAAGCAGACGAAAATATGTCTAGCAGACGACAAATCTGGCACTGAAAGGGGTAAACCAGACCAATCACCCGCTTTACAGACACGCTGTCTGGTTAGACTTTAACCCTTTCGCTGCCAATGCCGGATCTGTGATTACCTATGCAAACAGTTTGGATCCAGATGAGACGCCGAGTAACTCGGCGTCTCATCAGGATCCAAACTGTTTGTTACTGTTACTATGTTTTTGAAATAAAAATGAAGAAAATCAAAAGAATGAAAATTTGTAGCAGACGACAAAGTTAGCAGACGACAGAGTTTGGCAGCGAAAGGGTTAATATTCATAATTATTTGATCATTATTTTATTTTAGTTGCAATAATAGTAGGCTAAACTATCGGTGATTATGACAGCTGTATGAGCCGTAAAACCTGATTCAAATCTGTATTATTACATAAGCAAATAGAACAGACCCTGATCAGACGGCTCTTATAGGAGTCGTCTGATCTGGGTCTACTCTGTTTGAAGGAGCTAAAAAGCATATTTATGGAGGAATGTATTAGACATAATTATCTGCAGCTTAATTAACAAGATAT
This sequence comes from Azorinus chamasolen, assembly GCA_963576725.1. Lineage (NCBI taxonomy): Eukaryota > Metazoa > Mollusca > Bivalvia > Cardiida > Solecurtidae > Azorinus > Azorinus chamasolen. Next base: position 36,203,059 of record OY755246.1, on the reverse strand, counting down.
CATAACTGTTCACCATGACGTCATGATGTACATATATCATATACCTGGTTACCATGACGTCATGATATGCATATATCATAATTGTTTACCGTGACGTCATGATGTACGGGGACTATATCGTGATAGTTCGAGAAAGAACTTTAGAAATTCATAAGCAAACAGTGCAAACCCTGATCAGACGGTTTCTACATGAGTCGTCTGATCTTGGTCTGCTCTGTTTGCAAAGGTGCCACATATCTGATGTCTGAGTGAACGAGACGTCATTATGTTTAGTTCATGAATATTTATGGAAGAAATAATGACATCGTAAATATTTAAATTGCATTTTTTTGTAAATGACAAATGAACATTGATTTATTTTCCATAGCAGAAACGGTAAAACCATGACCTGTTTAGTTCCATAAGCGAACAGAGCAGACCCTGATCAGATGATTCTTGCTAGAACTGATCTGAATGTTCTTTGTCTGCAAAGGCATTATATGTCATATATACGAGGGCGAGTCAATAAGTAACCAGTCTAGCTTACTTCTAGCTGGCCAACACGGCCACGATTTTCATGCCTTGTTGTAATACATTTTTCAGGCACAGGGGCGTCATCCCCTATGGAAGCCGTCTGATCTGGGTCTACTCTGTTTGCAATTGCGTGAAAATATGTTTATATGAGGCAATGGGCTGGTCACGTTCACATACTATGAAGAAATGCAAATTTAACGTTTATGCCCATAACATACTGTTGGTATGTTCCATTCATAGCAAACCGAGCATACCCTGATCAGACTATTCCTACAGGAGCCGTTTGGTCTGGGCTTACTCTGTTTGCAAATGCGTGAAAACGCGTTTATATTAGGGAACGGGTTGATTGTTACTTCAGTCCAACCCCTCCGTAACACCACAACGTATTTGTCTAATACTGGGTCGTAGAGGTAGGCGGTAGCTGACTGCAGGATGACAGTTATGCCAAATTCACCTGTAAGAGCTTCTTGTGTAACTTTCTCTTTGTATTAAGCAACCATCTGCTGTTTAAGACAACTATAATTAGTATACACCCACACACACAGTTTTTGTGTGTGTGTGTGGGGGGGGGGGGGCTATTTCGGAGTCAGCATTGCGATCGGTCGGTCGGTCTGTTGACTTTTCTCCGCGCCGTTTTTCAAATGCTATTTTATCATGCAGAGGAGATGTGCATCCAAAATAATAGTTTTACAGTTTAATCTTTTTTCTATACAGAGTTATGCCCCTTCTTTTTTGTCTGTTACCAAAAATTAATAAAGAAAATGGATGGGCACCCCATCGCTTCCTTAGCTGTCTCTATTTCAGGTACAGAAGATGTCGATAATCCATTAGTGTCTGTGCCATTAATTGAGACATTCTTTTTCAGATTTCTGTTGTGGGAGAAAGAGTTTCCTTTCTTAGTTTGAACAATTTTATATTATCAGAACTGATGATAAACTGCATTTATTCTGTAATTCCCCATTGTCAAGTTTATGTACAAAGCTGTTTCTTGTGACAGTCACGTTTGTCGGGGGTATTAATCACATCCAGTGATAGTTCTAGTCCATTTAGAGGTCGCTGTATACATGTATTATACTTTATTCTTCATTAACCCTTTCCCTGTTCTATGTTTATTCCAAATTCCAATATCTACTGAATATTCATGGGGAAAAGGTTACAATGAAATATGGACGGTGGAACATTGTAGCTATTTTAGAAAGTAAAGAAGCATATTTTCAAATTCCATTAGCAAACAGAGCAGAACCTGGTCAGACGGCCCCCACTCTATATACAAAGGCGTGAAAACACGTTTATATGAAGGAAAGGGTTAAGCAAACAACTACTTTTGAAGACCTCCAGTTGTATTCACAGGGGGAGGGGGCGTTAACCCTTTACTCCATAAACACGCCTTTCTACGCCTTTGCAAACAGAGCAGACCCAGATCAGACGGCTCCTGTAGGAACCGTCTGATCAGGGTCTGCGCTGTTTGCGTATGAAATAATATAGATCTGATTCTACAATTTCTGACATGGCTTAATATATAAATGTGTCCATATGCTGTTGTAACAAATTAATCTAATTAATATTTATGATGTCATTATTTCGTACATGACTATTAACCCTTTCGCTGCCAATGCCGGATCTGTAATTACCTATGCAAACAGTTTGGATCCAGATGAGACGCCGAGTAACTCGGCGTCTCATCAGGATTCAAACTGTTTGTTACTGTTACTATGTTTTTGAAACAAAAATGAAGAAAATGAAAACAATGAAATTTTGTAGCCTACGACAAAGTTAGCAGACGACAGAACTTGGCAGCGAAAGGGTTAATGGAGGAAAGGATTAACTTGTCCGCAACCAATGTCGCATCTGTTTTAACCTGTGCAAACCTATACTCGGCGTCTCATCAAGATCCAAACTGTTTATGTGCTAATGTGCTTTTGAAAGAAAATAGGAGAAATTTAAACAAACGGAAATTGTAGCAAACAACAATTTGACAGACGACAATATTTGACAGCGACCAAGTACAGTAAATAAAATCACCTCAAAACCGGAATTAGTAGAGAATAATTTAGATACAGTTAGGCAGATGGCTGCTAAATGCGCGTTGAAAGTCATACGGATAGCTACATGACCCTGCATTAAGCTACCACCTGCCCCCCAAGACTAAATTGGACGTCAGGTTTAGATGGTTTTACTGTATATTTTGATTTTCAGTTTCTATACAGAGATATTTTCCAGCGGCACTCGTTACAGTCTCAACGTATTATTTTTCGGAGGTAAGTTGGAACGTTGTATATTGTCCTAATTTTTCATATTGAGCGTAACTCATTGTCATATTGAACATATAATACTGTCCTGAATTTTCATATTAAATTGTCCTGATTTGCCATTTTGAACATAAACCACTGTCCTGATTTGTCATATTAAACGTAACACACACATTTCCACATTTGTTGAACGTAACACATTGGCCATATTTATCATATTAAACGTACACACATTGTCCTTATTTGTCATATTGAATGTAACAGCTTGCCCTTACTGACATATTAAGCGTAACACATTTCCCATATCTATCATATTGAACGTACACTCATTGTCCTTATTTGTCATATTGAATGTAACAGCTTGCCCTTACTGACATATTAAACGTACACTCATTGTCCTTATTTGTCATATTGAATGTAACACCTTGCCCTTACTGACATATTAAACGAACACACATTGTCCTTATTTGTCATATTGAATGTAACACCTTGCCCTTACTGACATATTAAACGAACACTCATTGTCCTTATTTGTCATATTGAATGTAACACATTGCCCTTACTGACATATTAAGCGTACACTCATTGTCCTTATTTGTCATATTGAATGTAACACCTTGCCCTTACTGACATATTAAACGAACACACATTGTCCTTATTTGTCATATTGAATGTAACAGCTTGCCCTTACTGACATATTGAACGTAACACATTTCCCATATCTATCATATTGAACGTACACTCATTGTCCATATTTGTCATATTGAATGTAACACCTTGCCCTTACTGACATATTAAACGTACACACATTGTCCTTATTTGTCATATTGAACGTACACACATTGTCCTGATTTGTCTTATTGAACGCAACACATTGTCATTGTTGTTGTTTTGAATTTAACACTTTGTCCTGATTTGTCATATTGAAAGGAATGCAAATTTCCCGATTCGTCACATTGAACATGACACATTGCCATGATTTCGATTTCTCCAACTCGAATAACTTGAACTTCGGGATAACTTATTCGTCATATTGAACATAACACATTGTCCTTATGTGTGTATTGAATGTAACACATTGTCCTTATGTGTGTATTGAATGTAACACATTGTCCTGATTTGTCATATTGAACATGACACATTGCCATTATTTCGATTTTTCCAACTCAGATAAACTGAACTTCTGATAATTTATCTGTCATATTAAACGTAATACATCACCCTAATTTGTCACATTGAACGCAACTTCGATTTCTCCGACTCGAATAAATTGAAGTTCGGGATAATTTATTTGTCATATTGAGCATAACACATTGTCCTTATTTGTGTATTGAATGTAACATATTGTCTTTTTTATACGCCCACCTAATAATGGTGGTCGTATATTAGCGTGGCCATGTCTGTCCGTTCGTTTGTTTGTTCGTTCTTTCGCCCGTCAACATTTTGTTTGTCCGTCGTTTTCTCGGAAAACTGTTTGACGGATATTAATGAAACGTCACACAAATGTTTAATGCATCATGATATGAAGCTGAGTCGATTCTGAGGTTCATTTGATTTGTCGTTGAGTTATAGCCCTTGCACTTAGAAAATAATGCAAAATATGAGGATGGCCGTAACTTTTTAAATAATAAGGTATTCACTTCAATTTAGTTTGTATAACATCACCTTAATATGGAGATCAAGATCTGCAACACAAATTAGAAACTGTCAACACTTATAAGGCATATTGAATCACGGAAACTGGAGGCTATCTAAAATAAGGTAATTCTAATGCAGTTTTGCAAGTAGGCGTTTCATGTACCGTACGCGTACTCTTATTGTCATATTGAATATAACACATTGTCATTTTTGTTATATTGAATGTAACACTTTGTCCTGATTTATCATATTGAACGTAACACATTATTATTATCATTTATTATTATTATACCACATTTATATAGCACTCTTTTCATACTGGATATGTGCGTTCAAAGGCGCTTCACATGGATGAAATCACTAATCGGAACGATCCGCATGATTATCTATCCAGACAATGAAAGATGTATAATATATATGATATCGCTAGCCGGAAGGAACTATATGATTTTCCATCCGGTCAGTGAAAGATATGCAAAAGATATACAATAGATATGAAATCACTATCCGCAAGGAATAGCATAAACTGTATTAACAAACTTGATACAGATAAGTTGACTGAAAGCCATGCTCATCAATATCACAAATTAGAATAATCTTTATTAACAAAACTTGATAGAGACAAGTCAACTGAAAGCCATGCTCATCAATATCACAAATTAGAATAATCTGTATTAACAAACTTGATACAGACAAGTTGACTGAAAGCCATGCTCATCAATATCATAAATTAAAACAAATGGGCTGACTGAAAATCATTCCATTTATATGACTATTGGGTCAACTGTTAGCTTGTTAGCTTGATAGGTTGGCTGAAAGCCATTCCTATCCTGAACTCAGTTGCCACTGTACATGACTACTGGGTCAGTTGTCACATTAACCTGATTTCGATATCTCGAACTTCGAATACTTGAACATCGAGCTGACTTGAAGTAAAAGTTTGATCCTTCCAAAAGTTACAATACCGAATTATTCTAAAATGTATCACTACGCATATCTAGAAATACTTCTGAGAACTTAATGCAAGTGGAAAGTGCTTCCACTGGAGTTTTCTGCATTACTCTAGACCTGCATTAAGCCGTGAACCGGAGGCATTGTCCAGCTTAGAAATCGGATGATTCGAATTTCTGTTGTATCAAAGTAATTTGTATGGTTCCTTGAAGTTCGAGGTATTGAAGTTCAAATGTATTTCTGTTAATTACATAACTGTCAATCTATTTGTTCTTTCAGAGCAAGTGCTTCAAGACCCATTTCAGGCTGACATTGACTACATCGCCGAGAACCTGCAAGTGAAGTACGCCGTTGTTTCCAACGATGGTCACTCGTATCTCGCTAATTATACCTTTGTTAACAAAGGAGGAAGCAGTATTCAGCCATACAAATGGAAACTTTTCTTTTACGCCATGTTTATGGTAGAACCCAGCTCGTACCCTTATCCCTCGGGCTTCTTCGTACATACTTGTAACTTACAGGTGCACCATTTCAATGGAAATTTGTATTGGTTTGAACCAATCGCTGGTCATTTTGAAACGATTGAACCTGGGAAATCTATAGTGTGTCTGTTGGTACACACGTACGTGCAAACTGCCCGTTCGATATCTATGCCCAACTGGTACATTACGGGGACCAATCTTTCGCCTAGGGTTTTATCCAGTACACATAGCGAGGATTTGTCTTATGTTGAAGACTTCAACCGTCCAGAACAATATAACGCTGACGGAGGTGACTCGAGTCACCCATTAACCTCTACGGAACGGTATGATTCATATCGTTTCATCAACACTAAAGACACTGTCAGTATTGCGGTATTGCCGACGCCATTGCAGTTGGTAACAGACTCAAGTCATACACTGGAATGGAGTCCTCAAGAATGGGTGGTTGTTAATTCCGTGGCGTTTCCGGACTCAGCTAGATACTTGGCAGGCAAGTAATACAAGAAGGCCCTTATTACTCCTATCAGGGGCCGTCTGATATGTTTGTAAGGTCGTTAGAATGCGTATTCATGGCAAACCTCGTTTTCTAAGTAAACTTGTCCAAATACAAATCGAGGGCTTGGTGCAAAACTATTCTAACTCCTTCACAAAAGAATAGTTTTGCACCAAGCCCTCGAAATGTATATATAATGGACCGGTTCAATTATCATGTGTAGGGATGTTTCTACATTTTTTTCCTGATGTGAACCTTTAACAACAATTTGTTTAGAAAACAGTGCAGACCTTTGTCAGAGTAAAGGGGCCCTCTCGTCTTCTGATCTGGGTATACACAGTTACCCATAAAGGGACAGTAGGCTTAAGTTTAAGTTGGTTGATGTCTCCATTTTTAAGTTGAATCGACCTAATTTGTGTTTTCGGCCAATTTTTCTTCCTGTTAGATGAATTCGTTTAATATAGTAAAACTTCGATTATTCGAACACTAAAATACGTATTATTATCGATCTTTAAGACAGGTGGCAGCTAAATGCATGGTGAAAGCCATGCAGAAAGCTCCTCTAGGAGCTTTCTGATGACTTTCACCATGCATTAAGTAGCCACCTGCCTAAAAGGGTCTAAATTCTTCTATACAGAAATTTCGAATAATCGAGATTTTGCTGCTGTTGAATGTTAAGTAAATAATGCAGACTATTAACAGAGCGTTTCCGAGTAGTATGCATGACTAAAGTCATGGTCTGTAAAATGCTCGATATCGAGTTTGTGCGATATGCATGGGCATATGTTACAATATGTTTCTAATAACCTTTGATACAGTTGTGAACTTCAATATCTCGAACTTCACCGGACCATACAAATGACTGCGAGATAACAGAAGTTCGAGTCATCCGATTTCTAATCTGGACAATTTCTCAAGTTCGCCGCTCAATGCAGGTAATGCTGAAAGCCCCTGTAGGAGGTTTCAGTATTTCTTTCGAACTGCATTAAGCTGCCATGTGTGTTTCTAGATATGCGCAGTGAAACTTTAGAGCTATTCTGTATTGCAAACTTTTGAAAAACCCAACTTTTACTTCGTGTTATTCCCAAATTCAAGTTACTCGAGTTACTCAAGTTCGAGATATCGAAGTTCAACTGTATCTCCTCAGATCTATATGCACACATGTATTCATTTAGATGGTAGTTTGTATTTTATAGAAATATGACTATAGTCAACATGTGGTACACTGTTATCTTTATATACCATAGTCAACATGTGGTACACTGTTATCTTTATGTACCATAGTCAACATGTGGCACACTGTTATCTTTATGTACCATAGTCAACATGTGGTACACTGTTATCTTTATGTACCATAGTCAACATGTGGTACACTGTTATCTTTATGTACCATAGTCAACATGTGGTACACTGTTATCTTTATGTACCATAGTCAACATGTGGCACACTGTTATCTTTATGTACCATAGTCAACATGTGGCACACTGTTATCTTTATGTACCATAGTCAACATGTGGTACACTGTTATCTTTATGTACCATAGTCAACATGTGGCACACTGTTATCTTTATGTACCATAGTCAACATGTGGCACACTGTTATCTTTATGTACCATAGTCAACATGTGGCACACTGTTATCTTTATGTACCATAGTCAACATGTGGCACACTGTTATCTTTATGTACCATAGTCAACATGTGGTACACTGTTATCTTTATGTACCATAGTCAACATGTGGCACACTGTTATCTTTATGTACCATAGTCAACATGTGGCACACTGTTATCTTTATGTACCATAGTCAACATGTGGCACACTGTTATCTTTATGTACCATAGTCAACATGTGGTACACTGTTATCTTTATGTACCATAGTCAACATGTGGCACACTGTTATCTTTATGTACCATAGTCAACATGTGGCACACTGTTATCTTTATGTACCATAGTCAACATGTGGTACACTGTTATCTTTATGCACCATAGTCAACATGTGGCACACTGTTATCTTTATGTACCATAGTCAACATGTGGCACACTGTTATCTTTATGTACCATAGTCAACATGTGGCACACTGTTATCTTTATGTACCATAGTCAACATGTGGTACACTGTTATCTTTATGTACCAGCTCAAACATCGCAGAGCAATAGATAATGATACGTACAGTATAGTCTGTATTAACCCATTACCTCATGGGCTATTTTTAGATACAACCTCTTTGAATAAATCTACCGAAAAGGAGCATTAACTAGAGAAAAGGAAAACTTTAGAAAGTTGTAGTTTGAAACCATTGTGATAAATAGAGCAGGAGCAAATGCTCTATTTATCACAATGGTTTCACAAAGAGACTTTTACAGAGTCGTCAAAAGTCGTCAATACGAGGGAACGGGTTAAGCGGCCATTCCTTTACTGAACATAGGGGTCTTAAAACAGGTGGTTGCTTTCTGTATTACTTTTGACATGCATTAAGCCACCGCTTGCCTTGTACATCCCAGTGTCCATGTGCTGTTATAACAGTTAATCTAATCAGTATTCATGGTTTTATTGGTTCTTAGATGAATATTCATGAAGTCAAAGGTTAAGGGTTAATAGCGGACAATATATCTCGTGTTGGACCGTGTGTGTCCACTCAGGCCTCTGTGTTTTGTAAGCATGTCTGCTTTAACCCTTTCGGCGCCAAATTTCTAATTGTCGTCTGCAAAATTTTGCAAAATCATTCGGTAAAATACGGAAATGAGGTAAATAAATACAAATTTCAAAGGAATAAAGCACAGGTTTGAGACAAAAAGTGAAGTCCCTGATCAGACGTCTGATCTGGGACTGCAGTATTTGTCGTGGTGCATTTTTGCGACATTGGCGGTGAAAGGGTTTAATGACATGTCATGTCATAACCTATAACCTGTCCTTTTGTGGCCTGTCCTTGTTTTGCAGTCAATCTGAAAGCGAGGCTAGTTTCATCTACGCCATTAAGAAGGTATATAGATTTCACCAAGAGTGATATTGACTTTGGTCGGACTGACATTGTAATGGAGGAAGCATACACTCTGACAACGGATGCTGCGAATCAACGAATCCATATCCACTCCGCTACAGAAGCCGGAAGTTTCTATGCTGTACAGACAGTGTTGAGTATTCTACATCAGCCCAAAGGGAAGACTTACTCTGAAATACCGTCGTTCATTATCCGCGATGCTCCTCGATTTGCTTACCGTGGACTACATATTGGTATGCTTACTTTTTACTACTGCCAAATGCTCTACTTAGGTCTGACAAAGACTCGAACAACACGCGTTATTTATTTCAAAGAACAATTTCTTAAATTAATACTCCACCATACTCAAATACTAAAATCGTTCTTTTTCCACCAAACCCTATGTTGTAACCACTCTTTAGAATCTAAAGACTCGAAAGAGTGGTCAAAACACAGGGTTTGGTGGAGAAATGAGGAACACAGTAACACCTCTCTATAACGGCCACTAAATTGTGTTAATTAGTTGGTATTTAGGACAGGTGGTTGCTTAAAGCAAGGTGAAAGTAAAACAGAACGCTCCTATAGGAGCGTTCTGTTTTACTTTCACTTTGCTTTAAGCATCCACCTGTCTTTAACATAAAATACTTGATGTAATTTAGTGGTCGTTATAGAGAGGTTTTTCTGTATATTACTCGGTATTTGAACACGCACCTTTTATATATATATTGCTCTGTAAATTACTTATTCAACTATTTGGATACTAAGTAAGTTTCGTTTGCCACAATTCTCAACAATAACAGCAGGATAATGTCAAACAGTTTGGATCCTGATGAGAAATCGAGTTACTCGCTGTCTCATCTGGATCTACACTGGTTGTAAAAGCCATCACAAACTGAAGTCATCAACTGGTGTCATCACAAACTGATGCATCCCAAACTGGTGTCATCATGAACTGAAGTCATCACAAACTGGCGTCATCACAAACTGGTGTCATCATAAACGGAAGTCATCACAAACTGGTGTCATCACAAACTGATGCATCACAAACTGGTGTCATCATAAAACGAAGTCATCACAAACTGGTGTCATCACAAATTGATGTCATCACAAACTGGTGTCAACAAAAACTCATGTTTGTGTTGAAAGGTTTTAATCCATTCCCTCTTTATCCCATTCCCAAATGATGATAGATAGGACATTTGCTCCATTTATCACAACGGTTTCAGAACTATAAATTCTAAAAACAAATCCTTGCCTTAATGAATGCTCCTTTACGTTAGATTTATTCAAAGAGGTTGGATCTAAAAATAGCATTTGAGGGAATGGATTAAGTAATTGGTATGCGGAGAATGAATTGGTAAATATGTGATAAGCTTTACAAACAGGTTGGACCCAGATAAGACGCCGAGTAACTCGGCATCTCATCAGAATCCTAACTGTTTGATACACAGTCAACGTTTTAGAGAAAAACAACTGAACGAAAGTCCAATCAATGCAGACGAATACAGTTGAGCTTCGACATCTCGAACTCGGATAACTCGAAATTCGGTATAACTCGAACAAAAAGTTCAGTCCTTCCAAAACTTACAGTACAGAAAATATATCGCTACATATATCTAGAAACACGCGTGCCAGCTTAATACAGGTCTGTTTTAGAGGTGTATTAAGCTGTGAACTCGAGAAATTGTTCTGATTAGAAAGCAGATAACACGAACTCCTTTTATCTCGAACTAATTTGTATAGTCCCTTGAAGTCGGGATATCTAAGTTCTGCTGTAATTCCAGACCAGGCGTCTTCTGTCAATAGTATCCAAATCGTTTGTAATGATTGTACAAACGCTTTTAATGTCATTAAATGTTACGACAGCTGCAACCGTTGATATTTAACTCATTGCACCCTAAGTAATTTCTCGTCTGCAACAATTGTCGTCTGCTTCTATTCTTAAAATAAACTTTCTGTCATTTTTTTGCAAAAATATGATCGAGATGACAAACAGTTTGGATCCCGATGAGACGCCGCATTATGCGGCGTCTTATCCAAACTGTTTGCATAGGTAATCACAGTTTCGCCGCTAGCATGCCAAGAGTTAATGTGATTGCAAATTACAGCAAGGTCATGATTGTCATGCCAAGGGTTAAAATATGTATAATTTATACAGTTAAACTTTAATATCTCAAACTTCAACTGACCACACAAACTACTTCGACATAACAGAAGTTCGAATAATCCGATATTTATTATCTTTCCTGGACAATTTTTAATTTTACAGCTTAACGCAGGTCTAAAGTAATGCTGAAAGCTCCTGAAAGCTTTCAGCATTTTTCTTTCGACCTGCATAAAGCTGTCACGTGTGTTTCTAGACATGCGTAGTGATAGATATTAGAAAATTATGTACTGTAAATTTTGGAAGGACCGACTTTTTACTTCGAGTTAATCCGAGGTTCACCTTATCCGAGTTCGAGATATCGAAATTCAACTGTATATCAGTTTAACCATTGTATTGGCATTTGATCAACATTTTCTACACCGTTCTCTTGCAAAACAAGAGCCAGAATATGTCTCAGACTTCTCTTTACCACATTTTTGGTTTAGTAGTGATACCCCTTACTCTTTCCCCCATACAAACGCCTTTTCACACATTTGCAATGAGAGAAGACCCAGATAAGACTAACCTTGTGGGGGGCATCTGAGCAGGGCCTCTTCTGTTTGCTTATGAAATTATAATATATCTGACTCACAGTCACCGATACATCCTGTGTTCAAATTCTATTACACATGTATATGATATTATTATTATCTAATAAACATTCATAATGTCAATACATTTACAGTAAAACCTCTCCATAACGACAACTAAATTATATTAATTAGTTGGTATTTAGGGCAGGTGGGTGCTTAAAGCAAGGTGAAAGTAAAACAGAACGCTCCTATAGGAGCATTCTGTTTTACTTACACCTTGCTTTAAGCAGCCACCTGCCTTTAACACAAAATAATTGATGTAATTAAGTGGCCGTTATGGAGAGGTTTTACTGTACATTTATTTGTATATTCAATAGAGAGATAGTTAACCCTTAGAGTACTGGAAACGAGTCACTAAGGTCATTTGCAAACAGTTTAGACCCAGATGAGAGAGCCCCTAGAGGGCCACTGTTTGTCATGTTACACTTTTCTTTAGAAACCTTCCTAAATATTCACCGTATGCTTGATCTGTTAGACTTTTGGAACAGTTCATTTGATAATTCAGCAATGTAAAGGTTAAAACCACATATGTTACAGTCATTATTCTGACATTGCAGTTAATGTCCCTTGTAAGATATACGTATTATCAGATTTCCCAAGCAAAGAGCATTCAGCATTTTGCTAGGACATTTTCAAAGGATTGTTTTCAACACCGAAAGCTCATTGATTTTGCCGTCTTTAGACATCTCTTAATCGACGTTTCAAAAGAAGTTTTTAAGATAAGAACGAAAGTAGCGCAGAAATCTCCGAAAGAAACCGTCTGCATTACTTTGGCACATACTAACCTTTAAGTGCGGGACACACGTCCCAAAAGTCCTTTGCAAACAGTGTAGACTCCTAGAGAAGCCCTCTCACCTGTGTCTGCATTGTTTGTTATGTTACATTTTTCTTATCCCTGAATATTCACAGTAATCTTGACCTTTTTGAATTCTTGAACTGTCAATTTGAATATTTAGTATTGGAAGGGTTAATCAACCGCCGATTTTATCAGACTGGTATATCGATCCTATACGATTTTATCAGACTGGTATATCGATCCCATAAGTGGTCGTTAAAACAGGGTTGTTTGTAAAATGTTTTAGAAGTATACAAACACATTAAAAAGACTTTTTACAAAGGCGATTGTAAATTAAGATAAAATAACCACTTCTAACCACTTCCTTCATACACACACTTCTTCACGCCTTTGCAAACAGAGTAGACCCAGATCAGACGGATCTGCGTAGTGTCATCTGATCGGTGTCTACTCTGCGTGCTTATGAAATTATAATAGACCATACTCTACAGGTTCTGCAAATGTGTTTACAGTAAAACCTGTCTATAACGGCCACAAACTTGTGTTAATTAGTTGGTATTTAGGGCAGGTGGTTGCTTAAAGCAAGGTGAAAGTAAAACAGAACGCTCCTATAGGAGCGTTCTGTTTTACTTCCACCTTGCTTTAAGCAGCCACCTGCCTTTCACACAAAATACTTGATGTAATTTAGTGACCGTTATAGAGAGGTTTTACTGTATATGCCATTATAAATTTTAAGCTAATAATTATTCACGATGTTATTATTTCTAACATGAATATGAAAAAGAGGACATATTTTTAAAAGGTACATTATATATGAGTAATCCAGAGAGAAAACCAAGCCTTTGGTTATTGACCCTGTTATTATAATTCTTCCATGCCTGTTTTGCGTAGATGTGGCAAGAAATTTCCATGGTCCAAACCAGCTTAAGAAACTAATGGAAGCGATGGCCTTGTACAAAATGAATAAGCTTCATCTGCACCTCTCGGACGACGACGGCTGGCGGCTGGAAATACCGGGGATGCCCCATCTGACAAAGGTTTGTCATGTATGCTGGAGTCACTCAAACGAATATCATAATCGGGCGTGTTTTCGGTATTCAGTCTTTTCACCAATTATGATGACAGATTTCCCTTTAATAGCTCTATTCTGTCCTTAACAAATTGTGTTAAAGTCGATGTATAAGAAAGATGATAAATAGTATTTATTTACTATTTCCATGTTTTATATTTGTTTTCAAATTTCAATACCTACTAAATATTCATGTACAAAATAGTTATAATGAAGTAATGAAGGTGGAACATTGTAGCCATTTTAGAAAATAAGGAAACAGAGCTATCACAATACAGTAGCATACAGAGCAGATCCTGATCAGACTGCTGCTATAGGAGTCGTCTGATCTAGGTCTACTCTGCAAATGCGTGAAAATGCGTTTATATGAAGGAAAGGGTTAAAAAAATGAAAAATAACATTTTCCAAGAATAGTGTAATATCTGTTTGTACAAAATGACTGCACATCGGGGTAGAATATACCACTTCTCGGATTGACAATATCCTCTATCACCCCGGCAACCATGTGTTACATGTAACTATATAATATTGCACTGCCAATCGACACTTGCCAATGGATATTCCCATGTATTTGTTTCAATACAAATAACAATATCAATATCTACCCTCGTTAATTCTACACGGAGTCCTTGTTAATGCAGCAACTTTGGTTCCCCGTTCAAAGATAAATAGCTAAGCGTCTGGATGAATGAACTAACCACTTTGGTTCCCCGTTCAGACAAATAGCTTAGTGGCTGGATAAATGAACCAGCAACTATGGTTCCCTTTCAAAGATAAACCAATGTATAAATCAGTCACAACGACTTGCCTTTATACCATTTCCCTAATGAATATTTATATAACAAATATCGGTATCATAAATATTTATTAGCTGTGTATAAAAACAGTGTGTTTGGCTATGATAGAAGCTATAGAATTAGATCTATATCATTTCATAAGCACACAGAGAGCAGATCCTGATCAGATTGGTCCTAATGACCATTGGTCCTAATGAGGCCGTTTGATATTGGTCTACTCTGTTTGCAAAGGTGTGAAAATGCGTTTATATGAAGTACTGGTACTTGTTTTCACTGTAGTTTTTGAGCTTATATTGATACTCATTTTGTTGTTCATAGAAATAGAACAATAATATCTGACAGATCAATGACCGTCGTGTGTCCAAACTGTTTGAAGGCTGTCCCTGGAGTCCTGTTCCTCAATCAACTGTATAATTAAACTGGCAATTCCCTTTCTAAATACAGTAGAACCTAGATATCTCGACTTCAAGGGACTATACAAATTAGTTCGAGATAAAAGGAGTTCGTGTTATCCGCTTTCAAATCAGAATAATTTCTCGAGTTCACAGCTTAATACACATCTAAAGACCAGTATTAAGCTGTCACATGTGATTCTAGAGATATATGTAGCGATATAATTCAGAGCAATTCTGTACTGTAAATTTTGGAAGGACTGGACTTTTTGTTAGAGTTATCCCGAAGTTCGAGTTAGCCGAGATCGAGATATCGAAGTTCAAATGTATTCATTAAACAAAATGTATCAAACTGTATCACTGAAGAAAATGATTTTGATTACCAACAGTACATGCCCTGATCAAGGCTCATGACATGGCTCATATACTTTTATACAAGAGTACTTAGAATTTTCTCCGACATGTACTTAATTGTTCCACAGATAGGCTCGAGACGCTGTCATGATCCCGAAGAGCAACACTGCATTATGTCCATGCTTGGTTCAGGGCCTCATGCGAACACTTCTGGCTCGGGATACTTCAGTTTTTCCATATACCGAAGACTGTTGCAACTGGCCGTGAAACTGCACATCGAGATCATTCCCGAGTTTGACATGCCGGGACACAGTCATGCAGCTATTGCATCCTATCTCGCGCTGTCTCGCGAGAATACTCCCAACGCTGATGCATATGCTATTGTAGACAAAAACGATTTATCTGACGTTGAGTCGGGTCAGCTTTACAAGAATTATGTGATAAATCCGTGCATACCAGCGACTTATGAGTTTGTCAAGAAGTTAATGTCGGAAGTTAAACGCCTACACGACGAAGTTCAACCACTTCGGGTTTTCCACTTTGGAGGTGACGAGGTGGTGAGCACTGCCTGGGTGGACTCTAAAGCATGTCTCCAGCAGGCCGAACAAAACCCAGGTACCCAAGAACAACAGACGTCTTGCTCATTTACATTGAAGAATTTATTACAGTATGAATTTTACAGCATAAACAATGAAATGTTTGACTGTGACAGAAACTTCATAATCAGATCAATTCGAGGGCTTGGTGCAAAACTATTCTAACTCCTTCACAAAGTGAAGGAGTTAGAATAGTTTTGCACCAAGCCCTCGAATTGACTTTTAGAAGTGTAGATTCATATGTGTATTGTTATAAGCACATACAGAAAAAGAACATATCCTGATCTGAGAGCTTCTACAGGAGCCATGTGATCTGGGTTTATTCTCTTTCCAAAGGTTCCAGGAGTCGTTTAAATGAGGGTATGGTTTAAGATATCTCGACAATTTCTTTAGTATAAACCTTTTCTATGATTCTGATCAGCACTGGAGTGCTTCATCCCCGCCCGCGTTATCACACCTACGCAAAAGAAAACCTGACCGCATAATTTTTATTGTAAACACGGTGCTGTTAGCTAAGGAGTATCATTTAGTTTAACCCTTTCGGCGCCAAATTTTTAATTGTCGTCTGCAATCCAATTTTGTTAAATAAATTGGTAAAATAATGAAATAAGATAAATAAATGCAAACTTCAAAGGAATAGAGCACGGATATAGAAATAGAGTTTGAGACAAATAGTGAAGTCCCTGATCAGACGCCGCCTTTTCAAGGCAGCGTCTGATCTGGGACTGCACTATTTGTCGTGGTGCATATATGCGACATCGGCGGTGAAAGGGTTAAACATTATATAAGCGGCTGGTCGGTGACTGTCCTTTCTTCAAATATCAAATTGTCTGTTTCCCCATGATATGACATATTTGGAGCTTTTCATTATACGTGTATGAATTCTCGTTTAGAGCTGAAATCTCACTATGGGAAGATGAAGTACTTCGTGGAAAAAATATCAAAGATTGCCTCTGGACTCGGACTATCGTTGGGCAGCTGGGAAGACGGGGTGATATCCCATGCCCAGTCTTCAACTGGTACCCCTTTTCCGAGGAGTAGCTTTGATAATAAGTAAGTGAACATACACTTTGTTATTTACTCTTCACTCCATTAAATGTTTATATAAGGGTTAACCCCCCCCCCCCCCCCCCCCACCTACTGATGTATTTTGACGTCTCTGAAAAAGTCATTTTTGAAACCATTGTGATAAATAGAGCATTTGCTCCACAGGAGTAAATGCTTTATTTATCACAATGGATTCAAAACTACACAATTCTAAACTTTTCCTTAGTAAATTCCTTTTCGGTAGATTTATTCAAAGAGGTTGGGTCTAACATAGCCTAGGAGGGAATGGGTTGATAGGTTAATAACACCCTGTATGTGAATAGACTGAGATGACACTATGGACATGATCTACTTTGTATTTAACCTTTGAGCTGTTCAATATCATTGCGAGGAAAAACTGACGTCACAAATGTCTATTAGCTGAATGTTTATAATGTAAACTTCTTTAAGGGATTTGTTTGACAAAAACTCTAGAATCAGATTTACATCATGTCAAAAGCAAACAGAGCAGACCCTGATCAGTCGGCTCATATAAGAGTCGGTTTATCTGGGTCTTCTTTGTTTGCAAAGGCGTAGAGAGTAAATGGTTAATAACTTCAGCTAACTTGACCAGCTTGTAGTACATTAAACCCCTGTGTCGAACAGTTTCGAGTTTAATAAGACGCCGATATGCTTGATGGAACTGTTTGTTGAGGTAATACGCTCATGTCCTGCTAAAATTTAACTCAACTTCCGTTATAGGAGTTTGTCCAATAGTGCAGTTCTAGATTTTTATATCTTATAAATGTTTTATTCATTTAAAATTTGTAATTATTTACAGTAAAACCTCTCTAAACCGAACGTTAAATTTGGTATAGATATCAGTCTTGGAGACAGGTGGCAGCTTAATGCAGGGCGAAAGTCATGCAGAAAGCTCCTAGAGGAGCTTTCTGCATGACTTTCACCCTGCATTAAGCAGCCACCTGCCTAAAAGTATCTAAATTCTTCTCTACTAGAATTCCGATTTAGAGAGGTTTTACTGTATCTCATTTCCTCATTTTACCATATGAATTAACAAAATTGGATTGCAGACGACAATTAGAAATTTGGCGCCAAAAGGGTTAAGGCATAATTCACTTACAGTACAGGACACAAGCTTTGCACTTTGGATTTTAACATCAGCTCAGTTTTGTTTTGTATTGGTGTTGCTCCTACTCTGGTTTCTGAGTTTGTAGTACAGTAGAACCTGTCTTAAGCTGTCAACAAATAGAGGTCTAATTATGGGTCGGTAAGGCGGGTGGAAGCATAATGTGGGTCCAAGTTATGCAGAAAGCTCCTATAGAAGATTTTTGCATTGCTTTTGCCCTGGATTAAGAAACCACCTGCTATTTAAGATTCCTATTACCATTAACCTTTAGCCTGCTGAGCAAATAATTGTTACAGAAATTTTTACCTACTACATTTTCAAAATTCAAGCTATAATCATTTTTTCTCCCAAAAAACAACCACCTAGTTAAACAGTTTGGATCCTGATGAGACGCCGAGTTACTCGGCGTCTCATCTGGATTCAAACTGTTTGCATAGGTATTCACTCATCCACCCATAGCAGGCTAAAGGCTAAATAAATGACCACCTAAGACAGGTTCTGCTGTATACAGACTGATACACTATAAGGGTAACTGTCCTTACGGTAAAGCCCTCTCAGCAGGGACCACCGGTAATAATTCTGGGGGTTTAAGATATATTGTAGCTTTATGCAGGACAAATGGTATGCAGAAAGCCCCTACGGGTCCTGCATTAAGCAACCAGTATTTAACCTCTTCAGTGCCATGAAGACGGGTCTGTAATATCATATGCAAACTGTTTGGATCCAGATGAGACGCCGAGTAACCCGGCGTCCCATCAGGATCCAAACTGTTTGACACCCTGTTTATCGTTTTATAAAGACATTGGACACACGTCCATTCTAAAACTTGAAGCAGACGAAAACATGTCTAGCAGACGACAATTCTGGCAATGAAAGGGTTAAATAATAAAAGTCTTCCACAAATCATCATTTTTTACATGTCTATAGAAATACTATCAGAGTATTAGACAATTTGGATCTAGACGGGACTCCGAATAGCTCAGTTCCCATATGGGTTCAAATTGTTTGCGAAGGTCATCATGAGTGTGTCCCGTAGTGTGTAGGTCATCACGAGTGTGTCCAGTACTGTGTAGGTCATCACGCGTGTGTCCCGTAGTGTGTAGGTCATCATGAGTGTGTCCTGTAGTGTGTAGGTCATCACGAGTGTGTCCAGTACTGTGTAGGTCATCACGCGTGTGTCCCGTAGTGTGTATTTCATCATGAGTGTGTCCTGTAGTGTGTAGGTCATCACGAGTGTGTCCCGTAGTGTATAGGTCATCATGAGTGTGTCCTGTAGTGTGTAGGTCATCACGCGTGTGTCCCGTAGTGTGTATTTCATCATGAGTGTGTCCTGTAGTGTGTAGGTCATCACGAGTGTGTCCAGTACTGTGTAGGTCATCACGCGTGTGTCCCGTAGTGTGTATTTCATCATGAGTGTGTCCTGTAGTGTGTAGGTCATCACGAGTGTGTCCCGTAGTGTGTAGGTCATCACGAGTGTGTCCAGTACTGTGTAGGTCATCACGCGTGTGTCCCGTAGTGTGTATTTCATCATGAGTGTGTCCTGTAGTGTGTAGGTCATCACGAGTGTGTCCCGTAGTGTATAGGTCATCACGAGTGTGTCCCGTAGTGTGTTTTTCATCATGAGTGTGTCCTGTAGTGTATAGGTCATCACGGGTGTGTCCTGTAATGTGTAGGTCATCACATGTGTAGGTCATCACGTGTGTGTCCCGTAGAGTATGGTTCATCACGAGTGTGTCTCGTAGTGGGTAGGTCATCACGAGTGTGTCTCATGGTATGTAGGTCATCACGAGCGTGTCCCGTAGTATGTTAGTACAACGGTTTTGCACTGATCACTTTTCATCTTTCAGGGACATTTATGTGTACGTCTGGAAGAACACCGTGGAGAAAAGCACACCACACAGGCTGAGAATCATGGCCAATTACGGCTACAAGGTACGATACCTTGTTAATATACACTGTTCAGCACACATATGTCTCTTTCTTGGATGAGTACACCATGTAGTTTCTCTATTGGACGAGTACACGTTTGGGTCTCTATTTATTGGACGAGTACCTAGATGTGTGTCCCCAATTGAGTCTGTATTGGATTGATACACAAATGTGTCCCAATAGGACGAGTACCCAGATGTGTGTCCCCAGTTGAGTCTGTATTGGATTGATACACAAATGTGTCCCAATTGGACGAGTACACAGATGTGTTTCCACAGTTTTGTCTCTATTGGACGAGTATATAGATGTGTTTCCACAGTTGTGTCTCTATTAGACGAGTACACAGATGTGTTTCCACAGTTGTGTCACTATTGGACGAGTACACAGATGTGTTTCCACAGTTGTGTCTCTATTGGACGAATACACATGTGTGTTTCCACAGTTGTGTCTCTATTGGACGAGTACACAGGTGTGTTTCCACAATTGTGTCTCTATTGGACGACTACACCGGTGTGTTTCCACAGTTGTGTCTCTATTGGACGAGTACACAGGTGTGTTTCCACAGTTGTGTTTCTATTGGACGAGTATATAGATGTACATTGACCCAGTGCACAGTTGTTTCTTTAATTCTTTTTTTGAGGTGGGGGCACAGGTATGTCTCTATTGGACGAGTACACGATTTTGCCTCTACAGTTTTGTCTCATTTTGACGTTTCTCAATTGGACGAATACACAGATGTGTCTATATTGGACGAGAAAACAATTGTATCTCTATCGGACGAGTACATGTACAGATATGTGTCTCTATACATTAGAAGAGTGCAAAGTATTGTCTCTATTGGTTTGGTTGAGTACATATTTGCGTCTCTTTTGGGCGAGTACGATTGTGTCTCTATTGGACGAGCACGCACACGTGTCTCTATTGAACGAGTTCACATATGTATCTCCACATTTGTGTCTCTATTGGACGAGTACACAAAATTGTCTCCACAGCTGTTTCTCTATTGGACGAACACACAGATGTGTCTCTATTGGAGGAGTACACAGATGTGTCTCTGTTCGATGAGTAAACATATGCATCTCTGTTGGACGATTATACAGGCGTGTCTCTGTTGCAAGTTATACACAGTGGCGTCTCTACACAGTAGAGCATTACATAATAAAGCATGCATTACACAGTATAGCATGCATTACACAGTAAAGCATGCATTGCATTACCCAGTGTTGCATACACTATGTAGTATAGCATTGCACCGTATATCATTACATAAGGTAATACATTACACAGTATAGCATACATAACACAGTGCTGCTTACATTACGCAGTATAAAGATACAGTATCGGATGCGTTTCATCTTATTGCATAAATCACATAGTACAACATACAGTATATAGTAAAGCATTGCTCAATATAGCATAAATTACACATTATTCCATGTATTACACGGTATTACACAGTATTGCATACATTGCAGTGTAATACATTACACTATAAAGCATTTCAAAGCATTGCATACATTACACTGTATAGTATTACATAGTATAGTATACATTACAGGGCGGTGCATGCAATGCACAGACTATCATACATTACACAGTGAAGCATAACACAGTATATAATACATTACAATGTATAGCATTACACAATAGATCATACATTTAAACATTTGTGCATGCATTACACAGTATAATATCACACAATATTACGTATTTCATGCAGCACAGTATAGAATTACACGGTATAACACACATTACACAGTTGAGCATGCATTACACAGTATAATACGCATTACGCAAATGTATTACACAGTTTTACATGTATATACATAACACAGTTTAAAATACACAGTTTAGCATACATTACAAAGTATACCATAAACATTACACATTCTTGCGTATACTGTTAGTATATAATTACACAATATAGCATACATTACATCTATAGCATACATCACACGCAGTAACGCAGACCGGCCGTGGCTCAGTGGTAGAGCGTCCGCCTGCGGTACGGACGGTCGTGGGTTCGGTCCCCGGCCGCGACAGACCACAAGTCGTTAAAAGTTGGTACTTGTAGCTCCCCTGTCTACGCTCGACATTAAAGCGGTAGTTCTAGGACTGGTCGGCCCGGTATCAGGATAATGTGACTAGGTGGGGTGCCCTTGCCATGTGCCCACGGCAGGGGCATTCCAGTGAGGCAGCACTATAACTTGTCTCATGCGGGTACATTCTGCAAATAACTGAAATACTGTTGGTCGGACGTAAAACCCAACTCACTCACTCACAGTAACGCAGTACACATTATAGCATGATGTATATACCTTGTTTATCCAACATCCCCTCGGACCATCTGAATTTGTCGGATACATCAGTGTGTCGGGAAAGTCAGGGTCAGACGATCAACCATCGCAAAATGGTTCACATCAAAAGAGACAGAAGTGATATATACAAAAAAGATAAAACATTGCATCTTGATGTTTATTTACACTCAGCAGGAATGCTGAATCAAATGTTTAACTTTTTGTGCATGCAATACTTACAGTACACTATATCAAGTATCGAGCTCTTTCCTTTTAAGAATATCGGCCACTGATAATCTACTAATTCCAAACTTCAACAACAAATCAGATTGCATCGTTAAACCGCTTTCTGACTTGTTAATCAATTCCATTTTTTACCTAAAGTTAACGCTATTCTTTAGTGTTTTAGAGTCTGTGCACACGCCGGTTCACTTGCATGATGCTTTCTTTTTCTAAAATATTATCCTTCCATTTGGAAAGACACATATGTACAAAAACCTGCATAAACCTGACTGGATAAGTAAAGCAAATTTTATTCTGTAAAAGCTATTCAGGTCGAGTTTATACCTAACATTATTGAGACAATTACATTTTCTCATGTGTATGGCCACAGCGATAATTTCCTGTAATTATAGATTTACTTTAACAATCTGGCACGATTTTTACAGTATATGACACAAAGCATGGTATTGCATAGTTACACAGAATAACATACAGTTTGCAATACATGTGCATTGCATAAATTGTATAGTAATGCACACGTTACCAAATAGTGTTGTGTTATTGGCGCCCTGCACCCCGCATTAGCGGGGGCGCCTATATGGGCTTACGAATAGTTTCTCTCATGGTAGGAGCAGTCATTTCTGTTACGTTCAGGAAATGAAAGTTTACTTGATTGGGCAATGCAGTAAAAATACTACAAATTACGGTGTATACAAAAATGTTTTAGTTGATTATCGACTTGAAGCCAGTCACGAGAATGTTCAACGGAACCGATGACTTCACACGGAGGGCACTCCGTAACGAAGAAGTATTTCGCTTTACAATTTCGAAACACAAAGCTATAAATGTATATACATTGATTATATATTAGATCATCAGCATTAGGGATATTGTTCAGCTGCAAATCAACTCCATTAACAGATAAATACAAAAGTACATACCAGTTGAGAAGGATGCCGTGGCAGTTGGGTTACTCTTGTCATTTCTCTTGTATTTCAATGAGATGCTGTGGTTAGTTGATTTCTTATCTTATTAAGGGTGATTGTCATTAAACTCTAAACATCATCTAGAATAGTATAATTATAGTCAAAGAAAGTATGCAAATGTGTCCTAACCATAATGGAAGTAAAAATTGCAATAGGGGACATTGTTTACTTGCAAATTATCTCCCTTGGTAGAGATAAACACAAACGTGTACCAAATGATAAGTGTGCCCTCTTTGGTTGGATTACTCAGTTATTTCTCTTGTATTTCAATGAGACATTGTAGTTAATTGATTTGAAATTTAAAGAAGGATCACTTTCCTCTAAACATTACATCGTTCAATAGAGCTATAATCCAAGAAAGTATATAACAAGTGTCATAATAATTTGAGTATTTTTATATGAGATATTTCAAGTCAGATGTGCTAGTGTGGTTCAAAGAGATCAACGATAAAATCAGAGGAAACCAACTAGTAGGACCTTGACTTTTTTGAGAAAGTATTCAAGGGAGATTACTGAACAAGATTCCCCCGTTGCAGTGCAGAGTTAATCGATAAAATCAGAGTAAAACAATAAGTAGGACCTACAGCTCTTTAGAGAGTATTCAATGGAGATTAAAAAAGCGTCTTTCTCTCCTCGCAGGTCGTAATGGCGTATGCGCCCTATTTTTATTTCGACCATCCGTACGAGGTGGACCCAGAAGAGAGGGGACTGAGATGGGCAACGCAAAAGGTATCCCTGGAAGATGTGTGGGGTTTTACCCCGAAAATATCCGAAGCTGACCGGGCTCTTAAATGTCCACGTGAAGTGAAGGACAAAACGGACTGTTTCGAGTTAAAGAAGCCAGAAAATATAATTGGTGAGAAGTCATTGACTCTTTTAGTGCCAAATATGTTTTATCTGCTTTAACCCTTTACTCCATGTAAGAAATAATGACGTCATCAATATTAATTACAGTAACTGTTATAATAGCACATGGACAAAGAAATGTTTGACCATTGCAGAAAATGTAGATTTCATATTTATATCATATCATAAGCAAACAAAGCATAACTTGAAAAGACGTCTCCTATTGGAGCCGTTTGATCAAACAGATGAGATCCTGATGAGACGCCAAGTGATCTGAGGCGTAACTCTGGCGCTGAACACTCGTCATTATACACTGTCAACCCTTAACTCTGGCGCTGAACACTCGTCATTATACACGGTCAACCCTTAACTCTGGCGCTGAACACTCGTCATTATACACTGTCAACCCTTAACTCTGGCGCTGAACACTCGTCATTATACACTGTCAACCCTTAACTCCGGCACTGAACACTCGTCATTATACATTGTCGACCCTTAACTCTGGCGCTGAACACTCGTCATTATACACTGTCAACCCTTAACCGTTTACTCAATGAATATTCGAGTAAGAAATAATTACATTATGAATATTAATTAGATTAATGTTTATAATGACAAATGAGCACGGGAATATTTTGCCATGGCAGAACATGTAGAACCATATCTTCGTTATTTCATAAGCAACCAGAGCAGAACCTGATCTGGGTCTACTCTGTTTGCAAAGGCATAGAAAGGGCGTATTCATGGAGTAAAGGGTTAAAGTGCAGGAACCGAGAATATAAGACCTTCAAAAATAGTATAAACTCAGATCATGGGGGAACCCTTTGATCAGAGTCTGCACTGTTTGTCATAAAGATATTGTTCGCCATCAGTGATAAAAGTTGATAAAATTATTTGTTTCATTAAAATTCAAAAAGGGAATAGTCAGTTTCAGTCTTTTAGCAGGTTAAAGGTGAACACGAACTCAATAAACAATTGAAAGATATACGTACGTGCACTGAGCTTTACCCATATGTATAGTTTGTTTTATATTGCGTGCACTATGCACTGTATATGTTGCATTATTACAGACAGAGGCATATACATGTAGTATATAATATGTGTCTGTTACAGGCATGTCGATCTCACAGACTCTGTCGTACTAATCGTATTCTGTAGAACCTGACTTAAGCGGCAATTAAAAAGAGGTCTATTTAATCATGGTATTGTAATGCAGTTGGTAGCATAATGCAAGTCAGAAGTAATACAGAAAGCTCCTATAAGAGCCCTCTGCATTACTTTGCCTACATTAAACAACCACCTGCTTTTAAGAGTCATATGTTCAATGAATAAATGGCATTACAGTATGCAATAAATATGTTTAAACTAAATGAACGACCCGCTTAAGACAGGTTCTATTGCAGCAGAACTTCTGTAGGCCGACAACATTTATGTCCGGGAATCAAGTATATAAGAATTTTGCAAGCAGTGTAGACACATATCATATGACTCCCGAGGGAACCCAATGATGTTCTTCCGTAATTCATTTTGATACACCTTTTTATTTAATTAATTAAACACATTCCATCCTAGTGACACACTTTGCCTCTCTGTAAAAATCACATTTAGAAACCATTGTGATAAATAGAACATTTGCTCCATTGGAGCAAATGCTCTATTTATCACAATGGTTTCAAAACTACACAATTCTTATATTTTCATTTTCTCTAGTTTTCGGTAGATTAATTCAAAGAGGTTGGGTCCGAAAATAGTCTAGGAGAGAATAGTTTAATATTCAGAAAGGGGGAGACATTTTATATTATTCAGCAGGTTAAGCTTTAAAGCTTAAATTACAACTGATATTTGTATATTTATATTTTACCTTATAGAGACCCGTTTTGACATTCTTATAGTAACTGTCTGATCAGGATCTACTCTGTTTGCTTATGAAATAATATAGATCTGGTTCTACAGTTTTTGACGTTGTAATAAATTCCCTTGTTCATATTGTCGCTATAAAAAATGCAGGCACTTAATGTTCTTACAGTCACTATAGACAGCTTTGAAACCATTGTGATAAATAAAGCATGTGCTCCTATGGAGCACATGCTTTATTTATCACAATGGTAAGTAATTTATATTCTATAATGCGTATGAACACAGGAAGTTTTGGCCATATTATTTCATAGCAAACAGAGAAGGCCCTGATCAGACGACTCCTGCTCTGTTTTCGCGAAGTTGCCTTTTGTCTGTTAAAATGAAATACAGTATTATGAAAACATGTAACAATTTCGACAGATTGGCTGCCATTTTATGTTTCATTTAGTTGTATGGGGTGAAATGGGACGGATAGTCACTAAACAGAGTAGGAAACAGAGAGACAAGAGACATGAGTCACTAAGATATATGGGGATTTTTTGACACGTTGTTTGAACTGAACTGATTTGGGGCAATGCGCAATGGTTCATTTTCAGGTATACAGGCCGAGGTTTGGACGGAAACGATTCGTACCGCTGATCAGATGGATTACATGTTGTTTCCAAGATTACTGGCCGTTGCAGAGAGAGCGTGGCACAAGTCTGCCTGGGAGGACAAAGATAACAATTTGAACGATATTATGAAAGCTGGAGAGTATGCCGAGTTTATCAGTCAGATAGGAGACAAGGAGTTTGAGCGACTAGACATGCTCGATATTAACTACAGGATTCCACCTCCTGGTGCGCGGTAAGTTGTCAATTGATCCGCCTCCCTGTGCGCGGTAAGTTGTCAATTGATCCGCCTCCCTGTGCGCGGTAAGTTGTCAATTGATGCGCGGTAAGTTGTCAATTGATCCGCCTCCCTGTGCGCGGTAAGTTGTCAATTGATCCGCCTCCCTGTGCGCGGTAAGTTGTCAATTGATCCGCCTCCCTGTGCGCGGTATGTTGTCAATTGATCCACGCCTCCCGGTGCGTTGTTAGTTGTCAATTATTCGGCCTCCATGTACGCGGTAAGTTGTCAGTTGTCCCGCCTCGTACGGTAAGCTGCCAGTTACCCCGCCTCTTGGTGCATGGTAAGTTATTAGTTGTCCCACCTCACGATGCGCGGTAAGTTGTCAGTTGTCTTCTGGTGCGCGGTAAGTTGTCAGTTGATCTGCCTCCTAGTGCGCGGTAAGTTGTCAGTTGTTCCGCTTCTCGGGGCGGGGTAAGTTGTTAGTTGTTCTGCATACCGATGAGCGGTAAGTTGTGGGGGAAAGTTTTAGGCATCCCGCCTCCTGGCAGGTAAGTTGTCCCGCCTCCCGTCCCCGGTAGGTATACCGCCTCCTGATGTACAGTATGTTATCAGTTGTTTCACTCTCCGGTGCGGGGTAAGTTGTAAGTTGACCCACCTCCCGGTGCGCGGTTATTTTTCAGTTGTTCCAACTTCTGATGCGTATTTAAGTTTAAGAATTTAAGTGTAGGGTGACATGTTGTGGTTTTACCCTAGTCACCCTTTCGTCTGATACCTGTGTGTTTATGTTGCGCCTGTCTCAAAAGTATTTGGCTAAGAATTATGAATCAGTACAGGAATATCGGGCATCATGTGAAATGTTGTATTATTGGCATGTGCACCATTTGTCACATGAGTGCGTGCGTACGTGCGTGTGTTGGTGCGTGCATGTGCGCGCACACTTCATTTGTTATTCTGGTGTTGCTGTGGACTTCCATGTGTTATTGTAACCAGGGTTTATCTGAGAAAAAATATACACGTCGGGTGTGGGGATCGAACTCGACACCTCGAGATTCCTAGTCCAACGTTCCACCACGTCGCCATAAAAGCTGGCTTGCACAGCAAGGATGTACAATTGTTAGTACAGATAAACTACACCCCGTGTCAAAATTTGAAATTCGTCCCGAATTTCTATGGGCACGTAGAACAAATTTCAACAACTCCAGAGCACAAGCAATCACGGTCTCCCGTTGGGTGCCAAATGTAACCCGGGTTTCTCTGAGAGAAAATATACACGTCGGGTGTGGGGATCGAACTCGAGACCTAGGGTTTCTAGTCAAACGCTCAACCAGGTTGCCATGAAAAGCCGGCTTGCACAACAAGTTGATACAGATAAACTATAGCCGATGACATTATGTCCTAATTTCCTGTCTGTCTTGTGTGCTAATTCTATTAACCCATTCCCTCATAGACTATTTTTAGACCCAGCCTCTTCGAATAAATCTACAAAAAAGGAGCATTATCTATAGAAAAGGAGACTTTTAGATTTGTGTAGTTTTGAAACTATTGGGGCAAATGCTACATATTTAACACAATGGTTTCAAAATGTGATTATTACAGAGGCGCGAAAGTGGGTCACTAAGGTGGCGGTGGTGGTGGTGGTGGTGGTGGTGGTGGTGTGTGTGTGTGTGTGTGTGTGTGGGGGGGTTAATCCATAAGTCCATAGATACGCCTTTTAAAGCGAGTAGTATATCCAGATAAACGGCTCCTGCCAGGGTCTGTTTTGATTATGAAATGCTATACTGACTGTGCAGTTTCGGTCATGATAAATACAATATCTTGTTCATAGTGCTATTTAAAAAGAAACGTTTTAATCATTTAAAATTTACCATTGTCTTCATGTTCATTAATGCAAGAAATAACTATATCATGAATATTAATTAGCTGACTTTTTATATTGATAATGGCAGAAACTGTAGAATAGTGATATGACTGAAAATAATGTTAAGGTATTTCCAGCAATGGCCGTTTGTTTACTTTCTTTCAATTTGGCCTTCATATTAAAAATTGATTAAATCTATATTTTTAACAATTTTTCAGCAATTATTTTAATACAGTTATTAAGTAAAGGTCCTAGTGTAGTTCATAAATGTTAAACAACACTTTTTAAGAGTTAAATAAAAAAAAAAAATACCTGAAAATATGCAAAAGTAGGTTTCATATAACTCACTTTTCCAGATTTTGTTTAAAAAAATGTTTTTCAAAAGTATCCTTCCAAATATCTTCTTTAGTCCTGTTGGTGTATTAATAAGTCCTTATTATATGATAAATATTCCAAATTACCTTTTTCCCAACACCACTATACCTCAATCATCGCAAACATTGACATTGGACAATTTGCTATGATCGAAAATAGTGGTGTTGGGAAAAAGTGAAATTAGAACATTTATCATATAATAAGGACTTATTGATACACCAACAGGACTAAAGAAGATATTTGGAAGGAACCTTTATATATATTTTTGTTTGAAAAAAGAATCTGGAAAAGTGAGTTATATGACACCTCTTTTTTGCATATTTTCAGGTAAAAATTAAAGGTTTTATTTAATTCTCAAAAAACGTAGTTTAACATTTATGAACTGCACTAGGACCTTTACTTAATAACTGTATTAAAATAATTGCTGAAAAATTGTTTAAAATATAGATTTGATCAATGTTTAATATGAAGGTCAAATTGAAAGGAGGTAAACAAACGGCCATTGCTGGAAATACCTTAAAGCGACGTAAAACCCTATGAAACCAAACCATTCATAAGCAAACAGAGTAACCCCTGATCAGACAGTCTACTGGAACCATCTGATCTGGGCCTACTCCAGTCGCAAAGGCGTTCAAATCGTATTTATGGGGTAAAGGATTAATATTAATGATTTTAGCATGTGATCGATGAGTATTGAGTAAGCCCCTGTTCATTCATATTAACCCTTCGCTTGCTATTCGCGTCAATATACCTACCAGTAAATAGTGAAGACCGAGATGAGACAGCTCCTGCAGGAGCTGTCTCATCAGGGTCTGCACTATTTACAAGTTGATTGTGCAACCAGTGCACTCCACAGCAGTGATTGCACAGCGAAATACGTGTACACAGTGAAGATGTATGTAATTATACAACAGGGCATGGGTAAAGAAGGAGAAATGTATTTTAAAATTCAGCAAGCGAAGGGTTAAATGGCCGCTTTATTAAGTCTAACAGTTACTCGTGATCTCGTTTTACCCATCATTCCATTTATACGTGTTTCTACGCTTTTGCAGAGTAGACACAGAGTAGACACAGATCTGTTTGCTTATAATATAGAATTGATTTTATATCATTTTATATGAATGGTCAGGAGAACTGTCACGAATAATACTTTTTGAGTATTCAAATTCTCTGGAGCAGCAGTGGTTGCTGTATTTGATGTAGGGCTAAAGTGAGACAGAAACCTCCTTCGGTAAATTTCCGAATACATTAAGTTCGTCATTAACCAAACATCAACCAAACTCATTGAAACCAAAACTTACGCAAGACACCACAAAAACGCCTTACTGAAAAGTAGATATCGGTTGGTCTGGGTCTAAGGTTACTGCGACACTAAACATGATAGTTTGGGAGTTCAAGGCACAGCGACACTGAAAAGAAAGCACCTCTACATGCACCAATTCATAGCGCTCATACACACACACAACACGCATCTATACCATAGAACTGTTCCGTGCATGTTCAACACCGACAATCTATTAGCTGCGCCGTTAAACCTAAAATAAAACTCATGATGAGACATAACGTCACAAAACGTATACATGTACAGTAAAACCTCTCTATAACGACCACTTAATTACATCAAGTATTTCGTGTTAAAGGCATGTGGCTGCCTAAAGCATGGTGAAAGTAAAAAAAGGACGCTCCTATAGGAGCGTTGTTTTACTTTCACATTGCTTTAAGCAGCCACCTGCCCTAAATACCAACTTATTAACACAATTTAATGGCCGTTATGGAGAGGTTTTATTGTACATGTATATCGGTTGTGCTGGGTCTAGGGCATCGCGACACTTAACTTGGATAGTTTGGGAGTTGAGGCAACTGTGACACTGGATAGGTCTCGTAGCACCAAGGATGTCGAGCATAAAGGAACTCCACAAGCATCAGCAGAATATATGAAATAAATCCTTACAGGTTTTCAAGAGTGTTTTACAGAGTACCACACATTGTCCATGGTTTCAAGGTGGAACTGCCCATCATGGATTAGTGGTAGAGTCCAATCAGTATAAACTGATATCCTTTGCTGGAGGAGTTTGAATGACAAACAGTGCACTTGTATATGTGTACATTTCGCCGATTTGCGGCACTCTATTTCGGCACTCCCAAACAGCAAATTATGTGATAAATAACTGTATGAAAATGTGCCAGCTTTGGCGATTGTCATATTCATTAAAGATCTAGTAAACGAGTTTCATGAAAACAATTTGTAATGAACACGAATGTAAGATTCTTTTCTTCACATTTCATCATATATTCCTTAAAAATTGCCATAGAAAGAGAAATAGACTATATCTAACGGCTGTTTCGGCCATTGTTTACAGCGTAGTACAGCCGGATTCCATTGCTCATTTGCATAAAAAAATGCACTTGTGCATTTCGGCGATTTACGGCACTCTGTTTCGGAACTCCCACATGGCAAATTGTGTGATAAATAACTGTATGGAAATGTTTCTTTTCAGTGTCGACAATGGTAACGTTTGGTTTCGAACAGAATTTCCAGGTCTCACTGTGGAATATTTTGATGAACAACATAACACATGGAGGCCTGTCTCAAAAGATTTGCAATTGAAACAACCATTAAAGATACGCACACGGTAGGAACAGTGTTACACCTCAGTGAAACCTACCTAAACAAAGTACCCAGAGCAAATAGAGCAAATACTAAAATCGTGTCATTTTCACACCAAACCCTATGTTGTGACCACTCTTTAAAATCGGGGCATTTCTAAAGAGTGGTCACAACTTAGGGTTTGGTGGGGGAAATAAAGAAGTTATTCTTGAAAATGTTTTAATTTACCCATCTTATTTGGAGGTCTGAGTACCCTTTAGGCACATGGGGAATACATGTATTCTAAAATATCACGTGCAGGATGATGCTCTGTTCTATGACCACATAATGGTGACATTTGTACTGTCACCCAGAGTTATCCATGCCACTTATTAGTCTAACTATAACTGGTTCATCGATCGAGATCAAAATGTGCATTAGGCTACTAAATCTTATCCCGTAAAGAAAAAAGTATCTGTCCAAATTCAGATCTCGTATAATTTTGATTACGTCCGATTCGACCAAGCTATTAACCCTTCTCTTGCTGAATTTTAAAATACATGTCTCCTTTTTTATCCATGCCCTGTTGTATAATTACATATATCTTCACTGTGTACAAGTATTTCGCTGTGCAATCACTGATGTGGAGTGCACTGGTTGCACGATCAACTTGTAAATAGTGCAGACCCTGATGAGACAGCTCCTGCAGGAGCTGTCTCATCTGGGTCTTCACTATTTACAGGTAGGTATATTGACGTGAATAGCTAGCAAGCGAAGGGTTAAGAAATTTTTGACCAATTGTCAAACAGCTTTGAGACGCCGAGTGACCCTTCACCTGAATGAATATTCATGTATAAATATAAGTACATTGTGAATATTTATTAGTGGACAACCAATGCAATCCAAGAGCAACACATAAACTTACGTACTTAAATACTAGCATCGTCATTTCTCCACCAAACCCTATGTTGTGACCACTCTTTAGAATCGTCTCGGAGTGGTCAAGAGACGATTCTAAAGAGTGGTCACAACATAGGATTTGGTGAGTCGTCTCTTCGAGACGATTCTAAAGAATAGTCACAACATAGGGTTTGATGGAGAAATAAAGAAGTTATTCTTGAAAATGTTTTAATTTACGCATCTTATCTGGACCTCTGTAATCCTGTTGTTTCAGGTCGTCCGATGGCAGGCGCTTCAGTCGTGAAGTAACAGTAGAAATGTATTCTGGCTCACGCAGCAGCTTTCGGTGTAACTGGAACACAAATATTTTGCAGACTGTGTTGACAGCTACATATTGTACAGCCTATGTATTTGCACTATATAATATATGTAGCTGATACAATGACAATTACAGTCTACGATATAGAATCCTCTCAGCTCATAAACTGTTTGTACTTACAGCTGAATTTCGATATCTCGAACTTCAAGGAATCATGCAAATTACTTCGAGATAACAGACGTTCGAGTCATCCGATTTCTAATGTGGACAATGCCACAACTTAATTCAGGTCTAAAGTAATTCTGAAATTTTCTCAAGACCTGTATTAAGATGACACAAGTATTTTTAGATATGCATAGTGCTACATTTTAGAACAATTCTGAATTGTTAAGTTCGGAAGGACCGAACTGTTATTTCGAGTTATCGCGAAGTTCAAGTCATCCG
Source organism: Azorinus chamasolen (assembly GCA_963576725.1). Classification (NCBI taxonomy): domain Eukaryota; kingdom Metazoa; phylum Mollusca; class Bivalvia; order Cardiida; family Solecurtidae; genus Azorinus; species Azorinus chamasolen. Next base: position 36,169,390 of record OY755246.1, on the reverse strand, counting down.
AATTCGAGATATCGAAGTTCAATTGTATTTGTTTATTACACCCCCGCAAACAAAGTTTGAAAGGGGTTATATAGGAGCCAGTGTGTTGGTTGGTCGGTTGGTCTGTCTGTATGTTTGTCTGTCTGTCCGTGACACAAATCCTGGACATGGCACCAAAATGTTTGATTTAAGGTCAAGGCAGCTGAGTGGGGGTATTCCATCATTTTAGTGACAGTTCAAGTTGGACCTGTTATGGTGCTGTTATTGTTAAAATTGTCTGAAGGGCGGTCTTCAAAGGAGGTCTTCACTGTGGCTGCTCGTAATATGCAAACGTGTGTCATATCATTGTAGTTTAACTCTTTATCTTATGAATATTCATGTTAGATAAACATTTATACATTTGTAGTTGTATACTCGTATAAACACATGTTGGTCTAGCTTTAACAGTAACGGTAAAATAGATCTTTATGAGTTCATAGGAAAACGTAGCAGACCCAGATCAGACGGCTCCTACAGGATCCTGATAAGAAGTATCCTACAGGAGGCGTCTGATCTGGGTCTACACTCTTTGCAGAGGATCCAAAAGACGTCTATATGAGAACAGAGGTGAAATGATAAATATTATTACTTAAGAAATAACAAATTCGTAGCTGTGCAGTATCGCACATAAGATCACAGTTAGGAGTTGAGATGTGGAGTCATTAGATCACGAGGCCTTTAGGCCGAGTAATGCACAGCTACGAATTTGTTATTTCGATTCTAACACCACTTTTTTAATGAAAAAATACTTTTCCCGGAAGTACGCCAAAACCGGAAGCCTTGTTAGTGGTTACACCATTTTTGCTGTTACATTACTCTACATGATGTTATATACGAGTTAAAGGACAACTCTCAACAGAAAACAACAATTCCAAGTCAAAATTCTTCATATTTCAAATTGAAGCGAACAACTGTACCATTAACACCATGTCTGCACACCTCTATGCCAGAGCCATCGTGTTTACAGATTCAGAAATTTGAATTTACATTTGACTCTGTGCGGTTGAATTTTATTCATAACTTTCGCGTGTGGGGAAAATGGAACAGCCGATCGAATGCCGTGCGTGCAGTTCATTATCACGGATTAAAGCACGCTTCTCGGTATTCTTTGTTTATATGCCGTAGGTTCAGAGTCGTGTCAGAATCTGTGCGTATATTTATGTCTGCCCCATTTATAATGGGGAGACATGTTGTTTTTGGTCGAGTTGTCCGTCTGTCCGTCCGTCTGTCTGTCTGTCTGTCCATCCGTCTGTCTGTCTGTCACACTCGTGTCCGCTCCATACCTCTAACAAATATGGAAGGATTTCAAAATGATTTGGCACAAATGTTTGACTCAACAAGACGATGTGCAGAGCGTTCGATTCAGACACGTTGGTCAAAGGTCACGGTCACAATTTAAGGTAAAATGTTTTAGCTACACCCTTCGTCTCCGCTCCATATCTCTGAAACCCTTGGAAGGATTTCAAAATGCTGTGGCGCGAATGTTTTTCATAACAAGGCGATGTGCAGACTGCGGGATTCAGGCACATTCTTCAAAGGTCAAGGTCACAATTCAAGGTCAAATGTTGTAGCCTTAAGTGTCTGCTCCACATCTGTATAACCCTTGGAAGGATTCCAAAATGCTGTGGCACAAATGTTCTCCTTAACAAGCCGATGTGCAGGCAGCAGGATTCAGGCACCAGGGTCAAAGGTCAAGGTCACAATTTAAGGTCATGGTCACAATTCAAGGTCAATTATTCACACGTTCTTGTCCGGACTATAACTCCTACATTGTCAATGCCATTTAATTGAAACTTCATACATTGACAGAGCATGATGAGAGGAAGTGTCATGTACAATAGCCATAACTCTGGCTTCAATGCTTTTGGAGTTATTGCCCTTTGTTGCATTTTTGTCCAATCAATAACTCCTGCTCTACTGATGCTATTGGAATGACATTTCAAGTATGGAAACAGCATGATAGAAGAAAGTGTTATGCATGAGTATCATAACTCTGGCTTCAATAATATTGGAGTTATTGCCTCCTTTTTCTGCAGAGTCATGGGACTTTGAAATTTTACATGAAAAACTTTGTCCATGGGGTTTCCCCAAAAATCTTTTATCGGATTTTCATGAAATTTCATAGGATTGATCAGCGCCATGCCAAGTTGTGCATAGTTTATTTCTTTTCCAGTTCAACGATTTTCTGCAGATTTATGGGACATTGGAAAAAATTGGCTGGGAGAGACATCAGTTTTTGTATCAAAAACAATTCTAGTTCATTACGGTATTGAATACCTTGTGGTAAGCATTTGTTGCAATTTTATATATACATGTGATGATATGTTTTGGGGACATTTGTAGGTGCAGTATTAATTGGTTTTTATATTGTAATCATTTAATAGGAATATTTTTGAATTGTGCATGCAATTCGTGTTGTGTTCCAAGTTTAATTGTTATTTCCATGTTCTAGATGAGTAATAGTGAATTTACTACAGTCAGTCATAGTACTTCCTGTTATACATGTAAAATAGTATTGGAGATTTTCTGTACAGTGCTCCCTCTCTACAACGACACCCTTTGGGATACGAAGATTGTATGTGTTGTTCAGAGGGAGTTGTTATAGGGAGGGAAAATCAAACATAATAAGCTTGTTTGCAGATCCCCAGATAAGGTGTATTTCGAGAACTAAAATCGTTATTCATCCATCAAACCCTATGTTGTGATCACTCTTTAGAATCGTCACAAAGTGACGATTCTAAAGAGTGGTCACAACATAGGGTTTGATGGAGGCATAAATAAAATACGATGGAAAACATTTGTTTCTGGAGCCTTGTTGTTTCGGAAACAGTGACATGCGTTGTTGTAAGGAGGGAATCGTTTTTGAGAGGGTCGTTGTAGGGAGGGAGCACTGTATACCATTCTGGAGCTCTGTCAAGCTAATTCATGTTTCTGCTGTTATAAAACTTCTAAATTGAGTCTGACTTCATTCTTAAGTATCTTATTGGCCAGTCTTTGAGTTTCACTTAATAGCTGACCAATCAGGTAAGTTAAACTTCTATATCTCGAACGTCAAGGGACCATACAAATTACTTCGAGATAACGGAGGTTTGAGTTATCCGAGTTCTAATCTGAACAACTTCCCAAGTTTACAGGTTAATGTAGGTCTAAAGTAATGCTGAAAGCTCCTTAAACAGGATGTTTAAGCATTACTTTCAACCTGCATTAAGCTCCAACATGTGTCCCTAGATATGCGCAGTGATACATTGTAGAACAATTCTGTATTGTAGATTTGGGAAGGACCGAACTTTTACTTAGTGTTATCTAAAAATTCGCGTTATCCGAGTTCGAGATGTCCAATTTCAACTGTTTTTGAAACTGAACACAGACTCAAAGAGAATGTTTTATAACCTCGGGGGTCTATTGCATTGCGAACTGTATTGCATATTATGATGTTTTAGTTGTATTATATTTAATTGCCGGTATACTATAGAAGAGCTTGAACATAAAGTTGCTTGAACATAGAACTGTTTGAACATGTGTGTTTGAAAAAAGAGGTGTTTGAACATAGTCAAACATTGAGATGTTTGAACATAAAGTATTTTGAACATTGTCGAACATTAAGGTGTTTTAACATAGAGGGTTTTAACATTGAGAGGTTTTAACAAAGAGGTGGTTTATCATAGATAAGATTGATCATCGTTGAACATAAAGGTTTTTGAACATAGAAAAGATTATAAGAATATAGATAAGATTAGACAATTTTGCCAGTACATGTATAGCAATATGTTGGTACAATGTGTATCATATATTATTACAAGTCATTCTTACAAACTACAGTTGAACTTCGATATCTCGAACGCGGATAACTCGAACTTCGTGATAACTCGAACAAAAAGTTCAGTCCTTCCAAAACTTACAATACATAATTGTTCTAAAATGTATGCTACAGGTATCTGGACACACATGTGACAGCTTAATACAGGTCTAAAGTAATTCTGAAAGCTCCTACATGAGCGTTCAGCATTACTTTAGACCTGTATTAAGCTGTGTCCTTGAGAAATTGTTCAGATTAGATATCTGATGACTCGAACTTCTGTTATCTCGAACCAATTTGTATGGTCCCTTCAAGTTCGAGTTATCGAAGTTCAACTGTAGTATTTATTGGCCGATATGTTGTATGCATACCTGTCCGCCAACACTTCCAACAGCTATACTGTTGCTAATACATTGGTTACACGTTATATGTTATATGATGTTTGATAAATAACTTATGATTATTAAAGTTGATGCAATGATGAAAATACTTGTCACATGACTCCGACTCCATCATTTCTATTGTCTTGCAAAGCATTTGAGTCGGTTTTGCAAGCAGTGTGGACGCATACCAGTCGTTGCGTTAGTGACGAGATGTCTGACCAGGGTCTACACTATTCGACAATCACAGTACTGCAGCATATATTCTGCCCAACAGTGAAGACACAAACCAAACGATGTGCCTGATGCGACAGCTGATCTGAATCTACACTGATTGCATTTGACCTTACTCACGGAACTCATTCAGATATGCCTCGATTAGACGCCGTGTATCCACAGAAACATTTGCTGGTCAAACTCTTTCAACGCTAATGTCGCCAAATGGCCAAACTACCCTGGTATAGCTCGAACAATTTGACCTGGACCCTGACCTACTTAATTTGCATAAAGAAAAATTCTTAACATTTCTATTTTTATCACTGGCATTGCTTGGGTTTATCATCGGCACGTGTGCCGGTAAGCAACTATGCATGGACACACTCGTGATTGTATGGTTTACATATTCACGGGTTATCGTTCTTGAGTAATATCAGCGAGAACAGACTTCACGATTTACCGGCGGATTTTTTTAAACAGAGTCGTCTCTCTTATTATGTATTCTGCATATAGGTGGGGGTCCAGGTCAAATTGTTCGAGCTATGCATGACGCAACTCGTGTCTACTGTTGGGGCTGACTTGTTTCCCCCAGTAACCCGTTATTGCAGTATTTCCATTTATTAAAGACAAATGTAAGAACGACATTTTGCAAGATCCCCCTTTTTTATTACAGACGGAGAAAGAACGACACTTTTCAGTGTTCCCCTTTTACTAAAGACAAAAAAGAACAACATTTTTCAATGTTCCCCTTTTATTGAAGACAAAGAAAGAATGACACCTTGCAACCCCTCCCCCATTTATTAAATACAAACAGTGAACGACACTGCATTATTCCTCATGTATTAAATGCAAAGAAAGAACGACACTTTGCAATATTCCCTTTCATCAAAGGCAATGAAAAAACCCGATACGGTGTAGTGTTCCCCCTTCACTAAAAGGTAAAAGAGAACGACACTTTTCAATGTTCCCCGTTTATTGAAGACAAAGGAAGAAAACACTTTGCACCCCCCCCCCTTTATTAAATACAAACAGTGAACGACATTGCATTATTCCTCTTGTATTAAATGCAAAGAGAGAATGACACTTTGCAAAGTTTCCTTTTATCAGAGGCAATGACAAAAAGATACGGTGTAGTAGTGTTCCCCTTTCACTAAAGGGTAAAACAGAACGACACGTAATGACTTTTCAATGTTCCCATTTCATTAAAGACAAAAGAAATAATGAAACTGAAATGTTTCCCTTTTATTAAAGAAAAAACGCTTTGCCATGTTCACCTTTTATCGCATTTTCAATGTTCCTATTTGATTAAAGACTAAAGAAAGAACGACACTTTGACATATTTCCCTTTTAGACAAAGAAAGACACTTTGCAATGTTCCCCTTTTATTAAAGGCTAAAACAGAACGACACTCTTCAATGTCACCTTTTGATTAAAGACCAAAGAAAGAACGACGCTTTGAAATGTGTCACATTTATTAAAGACAAAGTAAAAAGACACTTTACAATGTTCCCCTTTTATCAAAGGCAAAACAGAACAACACTATTTAATGTTCCCCTTTGATTAAAGACAACAGAAAGAAAGACACTTTGCAACGTTCCCCTTTTATTAAAGGCAAACAAGAGCGACACTCTACAGTGCCCCTTTTGATTATTTAAAGACAAAAGAAAAGAACAACACTTTGAAATGTTTCCCTTTTATTAAAGACAAAGAAAGAACGACCCTTTGAAGTTTCCCCTTTTAGGAAAGGCAAATAAATAACGCCACTTTTCGATACTCCCCTTTATTAAAGGCAAAGGACAGAAGACACATTGCAATGTTCGCCTTTTATTAAAGAAGGAATACGAACGCCACTTTGAAATATTTCCCTTTTATTAAAGACCAAGAAAGAGCAACACTTTGCAATGTTTCCCTTTAATCAACGACATTTGCTCTCTTTTTATCAAAGGCAAATATTATAAAGAACAACACTTTGCAATATTTTCCTTTTGTTAAAGACAAGAAATAACGACACACTGTGATATTCGCCTTTTATTACAGACTAAGAAATAACGACACTATGCAAAATGTTTCCCTTTTATTAAAGGCAAAGAAAGGACGACACTTTGCAATGTAAGCAAAGAAATAACGACACATTGTAATGTTCCCCTTTTATTAAAGTACACAAAAATGCATAATAAGAGCGCCGCAAAGCGGAGCGTTTCCCAGCAATAACACGCATGATAAATTGGTCCTTACTATGGAATGTCCATATTACAATAAATATTGGTGAGATCAGAATTTTCACCATTTAACCCTTTACTTCATATAAGAAACAAACATGTTCCCTGAACTGATATCCCCGCCTAACAGTATTTAACTGAATTATTGAAATATAGACGGATGGACGACGCCAAAAACTATACTGCTCCGCCTACGAGAGGAGATAATGATACAGTAAAAATTCGATTATCCGAATTTTCTAGGAGCTTTCTGCATGACTTTCACCATGCATTAAGCTGTCACTTGTCTTAAATATCGATAATGATATGTATTTAATTTTTAGTGTTCGAATAATCGAGATTTTACTGTATCATGAAATTCATTCAGCTAAATTTTCATATTGGCATATGATTTTTAGCCATAGTAGAAACAGAAGAAGCAGATTTATATCATTCAATTAGCAAACAGATCTGACTCTGATCTGGGTCAACTCTGTTTGCAAAGGCGTTAAAATGCTATTTATAGAGTAAAGGGTTAAGAGAAAGTTTTGATTTTCTAGTCTAGACCCAACATATACTGCTTATTTAACATTTAAGATTATACATTTCACCAGCATGATACTCCATGAATATTCATATATATCATTATGAACAGAGCTACTGGTAAAGGTGCGTACCAAAATACTAAAATCGTCATTTCTCCACCAAACCCTATACTGTCTTGAGACAATTCTAAAGAGTGGTCAAAGTATAGAGTTTGGTGGAGAAATAAAAGAGATATTCTTGAAAATGTTTAACCCTTTCCCTGATGGGCTATATTTAGATCCTACCTCTTTCAATAAATCTACCGAAAAGGAGCATTTACTAGAGAAAAGGAAAATTTCAGAATTCTGTAGTTTTTAAACCATTGTGATAAATAGAGCATTAATAAGTTTTGCTCCTATGGAGCACATGCTCTATTTATCACCATGGTTTCAGAAAGTGACTTTTAGAGGCATCAAAAGGTGTCAATATGAGAGAAAGGGTTAAATTTACAAATCTTATCTTGACCTCTGATTATGAAAATTATTCAGACTTGTGAACATCATCTTAGTCATAGCAGAAAATGAACCAGATATGCATTTGCAAGCAAACAGAGCAGACCCTGATCAGACAACTCTTGTAATATGTCTGATCTGGATCTACTCTTTTTGAATTAACAAAGGCGTTCAAATATTTTTTTCAAGAAAAGTGTAAAAGAGAAAATTTTGATTTATTAGTCAAAATCTAACATATATTGCTAATTTACAAACACTCATGATATAAATTACTTTTATCCTTTTCAGCAGCATCACTAATAAACTTTGTTCTCTATCGTATTCAAAATGTTTTGCATTCACTAGAACCTGTCTTAAGCAGCCATAAAAAGAGTTCTAGTTATGGGTCTGTAAGGCAGGTGGTAGCTTAAAGCAGGTCAAAAGTGATACAGAAAGCTCTTATAGGATCTTTGACCTTGAATATCAGTAGGATGCCATATCAGATCATGTTGAACAAACATACAAGATTGACAATTATGTGTGTCGTGTTTTGTTCTGTATTGTGTTCAAAATGTATTTTTACAAGTTTTGTTACCTGTAAAATTGATCTCTGACCTTGAAAATCAATGTCATGCAAAATAAACCTGTATAATTTGATGATTCTTTGCGTTATGGTGTGTTCTGTAATATGTTCACAAAGTGTCAAAGGAAGGACAACCAAACAGGCGGTCAAATATATGTATGTCAGTGATGCTATAACAACCCTATCCACTCCCTGACAACTTTGTTGCCAGATGATAAATATATGGCAAGATTGGAATGGTCACAATGTACAATTTTTAACAGATTACAGCAAAACATATCTGCGACCATTCATTTATTAACATAGGAGTCTTTAAAAGCAGGTGGTTGCTTAATATAGGACAAAAGTAATGCATAAAGCTCTCAAAGAGCCGGTATAAAGCTGTCACCTGTCTTAAAGACTCAAAATAAGACCACTTTTTAACCCTTTTCCTGTTAGGTATTCATGTAAGAAATAATGACAACATGAATATTTATTAGCTCAGTTTTTATAATATATACTTTTCAACAGAATTGTTTGCTATGACAAAAACTGTAAAATCAGATCTATATACAACGTAATGTCAAAAGCAAACAGAGCAGACCCTGATCAGTCAGCTCCTATAGTTTTATAGGCTGTTTTAACCCTTTCCTTCATATAAATTTGCAAATAGAGTAGACCAAGATCAGATGGCTCCAACAGCAGCCATCTGAAACTGACTTTAATTTTCCAACATCCATATATCGTTATAACTGTTTTGTCCATGAATATTCAGTATGTATCAACATAAATTTGAATAAACATAGAACAGGGAAAGGGTTAAACTATGATTAAATGGAAGAAAATAGAAGTTAACAGCACTAGAAAACTGATTCAGCCAGAGGGGGCCATGTAATCACAGATAACTCTAGACATAGTGATCTAATTCAACCTAAAAACCTGGTATATGTGTTTTCCTCTGATGATACTAAGCACATATGCTCTTAATATGAAACCAATATGTGAAGTACTGTTTGAGTCATCGTGTCACATCAAAAGTGTTGACGGACGGATGGACAGAAAATGTGATTCCTATAGGGCTCCTGCATTTTCAATGCAGGACCCTAATTACATACCATCTGTATAACAATTGTCATGTAAATGGAAAAGTAGTAAAGTCAAGCAGGCAAAGCCACATGCAAGACGCAACCACCACCAAAACACCGATAGACAACATGACACACACACACACACACACACACACAACCACACACCCAAACGCACACACACACACACACACACGAAATGAACACAGAAAACACCAAAATATACACAAGAAACAGGGACAAACGTTCCACAACATGAACAAACCACAAGCACAAAGACGCAAAGCAAACAAAAGGAAGGGTGACAAAGAGAGTACCGCCTTGGCACGGTCAGCAGCAAAAACACCACTGGGGTTTTAAACCGGTTTACGGACGTCCTAACCTCACACTTCTCTCAAAGTCACCCTAGCTTTACAAATATTGTAAATAAAGGTATCCCCGCTGGACTTACCCACAACATAGACGACGGTGAACACAGGACAACATGTAAAACATAGCATAATAACTGTGACAATCCGTCAAATATGTACTCAATGACTTTGCTGAAGTCAGAGCACCTGCAGGTAAGCCGTTAAGGGCACGACAGGGAAAAAGTAATACATGAGTCTGGTAAGCTCCTCCTGTATCCAAGTTTAAGAGTATACCATCATAGAGTACTACCCTCGGCCTGTCATCGCGCAAGCAAAGAGGGAAGCGTAGCTACCGACTGTAAAAGGGTCGATAACCAAACATGCAGTGTGTTGCAATATAATAGGATCATAACCTTTCTTTTTAAATGTTTTAATGCGTTTAATAAACAAATCATGAAAATGGATATGACCCCGAATTTTCCTTAGTTTGTAGATAACATCCCCATAAAATTCTGGTTGAGAAATGCCTTGTCGCAGTAACGTCCGTAGATTGCAATTATATTTACTAATAAGAGGTAAATTTCGATAATAAAATTTAGAAAAGGTTTTCCGAAGTTTGTGATATCTGTAACCTTGCTTAAGAAGTTTATCAGTTATAACTAAATTACGTCTGTTAAAATCTTCAAGCAAAGAACAGGCTCGGGCAAACCGAATAAGTTGAGAAATATAAACCCCATAAGATGTAGAACGTGGCACATCCCCATCTAGAAAAGGATAATTCACAATTTTAAAATTAAAATCTTCTCTTTTATCGTATACTTTGGACGAAACTTTATCATTTGTAATTGAAAGATTCAAATCTAAAAATGAAGCATTAATGTCAGATTGATTAGCTTTGTTTAAAGACAGTTCTTTTGGGTAGATTGAAGAAACCATAGTATCAAAATAAGGATTATCTAAATTCAAAATATCGTCTAAATACCTTGACGTTTTATTAAAAGTATTAACAATATCGGTCTGTGTTTCAGGTTTTAAGCTAAGCATAAAATCCCTCTCGTAGCAATACAAAAACAAATCTGCAACAAGAGGGGCACAATTTGTACCCATGGGTATACCAACAACTTGACGATATATGGTATCCCCATAACGCACAAATATATTATCTAAAAGAAAGGTAAGAGATCTACAAACATCAAGGCAAGTCCACATTGTGTAATGTTCAACTTCTGAATTCGAAAAGAATGAACGTTGAACATTACAAGCAATGAACATTTTGTTTTCTCTGGCAAAGGTTTTTTCTATTAATTTAATAAGTTTATCCTTTATAAGATGGTGAGGTAGAGTAGTATAGAGTGTAGAGAAATCATAAGAGCTCAGTAAAGAAATGTTATACTGTTCATTTTCAAGTTTTGTTAAAACATCATTTGAATTTTTTATGGACCAAAAAACATTAATACCAGAATTTTCATATATTTTATCACAGTAGCGTTTAACATGTTCTTTGATCGTAGTAAGACAGGACGTCAAAAGTATAGATAATTTAGTAGTGGTACAACAGCTAGAGTTGGCAATAAAACGCGACTTATAAGGGTTTTTATGTAGTTTCGGAATCCAGTACAAAGTAGAAAGTTTATGTTGTTTTATGTTAGGACCAGACTTAAAGTTATTGCACGTTTTTACATGTTCCGAGACTATATCTTTTTCAGGTGTTTGAACTGTTATATAAGTTTTTGAATCAGCTCCTTCTTTAAAACATCAACATAATACAATCTTCAAATAATGATTACATTGTTTGATGCCTTGTCAGCAGGAACAAGAACATAATCTGAATGAAAATTAGAAATGTTTTTCTTCAAGTAGCGAAATGTAACTCTAGGTCGAGGTGGTAAAAGATGGTAATTAGATTTGTAAAAAGTTATTCGCGTATCAATAATATCGAAAATACATTTCTTCCAATCCGAAAGGGCATTAACATCAGCATGTTCTCGTCGACACCATTTGATGCAGAATTCTTGAATAGCTTCCGCAATATGAGTTCGACAAGCGTCAAAATCAATAAGGGAAGGTAATCTATATTTAGGTCCTTTAGTTAGGAGGGTCCTGAGACGTTTATCCTTAATGATATCAAAATTACCAGTAATGACATGACCAACTGGTTTATAGCAAAAGCTAGAAATGCTACAATCTCAAGAAATAGGGGTATTAACATCAATATTTAAGTCAGAGACAATTTTATTGTAGTTAAAAATAACATTTCTAATAGGTTTATTATATTTATAACAGATGATAGGTGATTCAGAGTTGATAAAATATTTGGGAATAGCATCGATTACATTCTTATCACGAAATATACTTTGAATATCAATAAAATCGATACCTTTATTTAGGAACTGAAGTTTCAGAAAATGTCTTTTATGTTCAGATTCTTTATCAATACGTGGACGAAGAACATGCTGTGTGTAACTTTGTATAAGTGAGGCAGTATTAATTAACGGATCTGTACGCATATAGATTTTATCAGCCTCTTCGTCTATTGACTTAAGACAGGAAAAGGGTAAAGACGATAAACAGAAATGAATGATGTAATGATGATTCATCAGCCGAGTATTTATAATGGCCTATGCACAAATGAATGTTTGCTATTGGTGGAACTTAAGAGTCAGGTCTATTATAATTTCATAAGCAAATAGAGAAGACTCTGATCAGACAGCTCTTACAGGAGCCGTCTGATCTGAGTCTACTCTGTTTGCAAAATGCATGAAAAAGCATCTGCATGAAGGAAATATGCCTTGTAATGCATTTGCAAACAGATCAGATGACCCCTGTAAGAATACTAAGGCTCTGATAATTCAGTTTCTGCCATGGTCAAATTTCCTGTGTTTACATGAACTTGGAACTACATTAAAACCTCTCTATAACGACCACTAAATTACATCAAGTAGTTTGTGTTAAAGACTCGTGGCTGCTTCAAGCAAACTGAAAGTAAAACAGAACGCTCCAGTAGGAGCGTTCTGTTTTACTTTCACATTGCTTTAGGCAGCCATCTGCCCTAAATACCAACTAATTAACACAATTTAGTGGCCGTTATAGAGAGGTTTTACTGTATTCATCTAATTGCTTTTCATGATGTCAACATGATGTCAACATTTCTGACAGGAATATTCATGGAGAGTTAAGGATTGGCTAGATATCATTTTATAATATCTTATTCATAGTAATTTAACCTATTAATGCTCAGTGTCCCTTAAAAGAATATAGGCAAACAGTGTAGAACCAAATCAGGGTCTGCCCCTTTTGCAGAACCCATCGAGGTCAATGGTTTATAACTGCACATATTTTATTAGCTGTCACCCCTCAAAATGAATAATGGACGAGTTCCAAAAATAAGATCTCGACTGTTTTTCCTTAAATAAAATGGAAACAAATGGGTAAATGCACACTAAGAACAAATAAACCTAAAACATTACACATAAAGGTCGCACCATGATCTCCCACACAACACTCAATTCATCCTTACCCGCTGTAAACAAATCTGCTCAAAATTAGATCTGGTGTTATGTCATGTCATGTCGACAACTTCTGTTTTGAACAATCTTTTGAGAAACTATTGACTGACTGTTAAACAGCTTGCATCTTGATGGGATGTTTACTCTGCGTCTAAGCTGTACTCAATGTAAGCTGTAACCAAATGCAAATCTAGTCACAGATAGAGGGTAAGGGTCAACATGCATTTAACAGTTTCATCTGCAAAACTTGTCATCTGTTACCATTCTAACAGTATTTTATTTCCATTTCTATTTAACCCTTTCCCTAATATAAACGTGTTTTCATGCACTTGCAAACAGAGTAGACCCAGATCAGACGACTCCTAAAGAAGCTGTCTGATCAGGGTCTGCTCTGTTTGCTATTAGAATTTGATAGATATGTTTCTTTACTTTTTAAAATGGCTACAATGTTCCACCTTCCATATTTCTTTACACCTATTTTGTTAATGAATATTCAGTAGGTATTGAAATTTGACCTAAATATAGAACAGAGAAAGGGTTAACCCTTTACTTCATAAATATGCCTTTTGACAGTAGATCCAAATCAGATGACTCATTATGCCTAATGGAATGACATACATAGTTCTGATTTTACATTTCATGCCATGGACAAACATTCCTCTCTTCATATGCCATTAAAAAATACAGTAAAACCTCTCTATAACGACCAGTAAATTACATCAAGTATCTTGTGTTAAAGGCAGGTGGATGCTTAAAGCAAAGTGAAAGTAAAACAGAACGCTCCTATAGGAGCGTTCTGTTTTACTTTCACCTTGTTTTAAGCAGCCACCTGCCCTAAATACCAACTAATTAACTCAATTTAGTGGTCGTTATAGAGAGGTGTTACTGTATAAGGTAATTAATATTCATGATATCATTATTTCTTATATGATATTCATGAGGTAAAGGATTTAACAACTGAAGCAGAAGACAAATTCTATACACAAAAATGAAAATGACCACACGAAAATGACTACAGTAAAACCTGTCTTAAGCGTCGGCCAATCAGTTACAGAACATAGGAGTCTTAAAAGCAGGTGCTTGCTTAATGCAGAGAAAAAGTAATGCAGAAAGATATTGTAGAAGCTTTCTACTTTACTGTTGATTTTCATTATGCTACCACCTGTCTTACAGACCCATTATACCTCTTTTTAATGGCTGCTTAAGACAGGTTCTCCTGTAACTACAATCCACATTGTTCAGTCATCAAAAGACTATGACACAAGAAGCTAAACAAGGCAGCTTTGAGCAGTTTATCACAAATTCACATTAACTCTTTCACTACCAATTTGTTTCGTTGGCAAACTTTCTCATCTGCTATAATGTTCATTTTTTATATTTCTTCAATTTTGTTTTAAAAAATGTAGTCTCAGTAACAAACATTTTGGATCCTGATGAGACGCCGCATCAAAGGGCTTAGATAGGTAATAACTGATGTGGCATTGGCAGCGAAAGAGTTAAATCTTAGTTACAATTTTATTGACCTAACAGCAATAAATATTGGTATTGATCATTCACAAATATATACATGAAATATGGCAAAGACAAACAAAATAAACAATATACATTAGCAAATACACTAATCACAAAGCAGTAAGTGATGGAAGAGTATATTACACAAATGTATGCATTATTGTGTACACTAAACCCCCTCTAAAACGGAAATATAGTAGAGAAGAATTTAACCTATTCCCCAATAGGCTATTTTTAGACCCAAAGGAGCAAATGCTCTATTTATAACAGTGGTTTAAAACAACACAATTCTAAAATATTCCTTTTCTCTAGTAAATGCTCCTTTTCGGTAGATTTATTCAAAGAGGTTGGGTCTACAAACAGTCTATGAGGTAATGAGTTAAGGTTGAGATGCTCCAGTAAATGTTTAACTCTATAAGTTTCATCTGCAAACACAACCTCCAATGCAGTTATCTCCCCTAATCGCTACGCTGAAGAGACGGCACATAGTGACAAGGGAGATCACTGTGAGGAGTTTGCTGCAAACAGTATCACCTGCTTTAACCCTTTACTCCATGAATATCTATGAAAGAAATGATGACATCATGAATATTAATTAGATTCATTTTGATATTGACACATTGATGCAGGAAGTTTTGGCTATAGTAGAAACTGTAGAATCATATCTATGTTATTTCAAAAGCAAACAGAGCAGACCTTGATCAGATTGCTCCTGTAGGAGCTGTCTGATCTGGGTCTATTCTGTTTGCAAACACGTGAAAAAGCGTTTATATGTTCTGTATTTAGGCCAATTCTCAATACCTACTGAATATTCATTAACAAAATAGTTATAAAGAATCCTTGAAAGTGGAACATTGTAGACATTTTAGAAAGTAAAGAAACATCTATTATATTCTATTAGCAAACAGAGTAGACCCTGATCAGACTGCTCCTCTAGGAGCCGTTTGATTTGGGTCTACTCTGTTTGCAAATGCGTGAAAACACGTTTGTATGAGGGAGTGGGTTTAAGGAAGACATCGGAGCTTTTGAAAAATTACGTTAGTGCCCATTCCATGCAATACCTGCCAATAATCTTCTCTAAAACGTAAGCGGCGTGTCAAACAGTTTGGATCCTGATTAGATTTCTTGGCGTCTCATCTGGATACAAACTGTTCTCAAGGTAGCATTTATTTATAATTGTATCAACTATCTCCAGTCTCCCCTAATCGCAGATTTGCCCATTGCATGCATACCTATCACGTTCGGTGGTGAAAGAGTTAACACAAGCATTGTGCTTTGATAGGTGGATAGAAGACCATAATTATCTCACCTCTTAATGGCTATATGAAGCTGGATAATCAAATTTGACCTCATTTTGATAACTTTAACTCTTAAACTCTTTCCGGGAAGCCCATGCAGTCATTTGCATACAGTGAAGACCCAGATCAGAGGGTTCCTAGAGGAGCTCCTAGAGGAGCCCTCAGATCAGGGTCTGCACTGTTTGTCACTCAAAATCCTCTAGCATTTTTTTCTTTCATACTATACTGAATGGACTCCATGGTTAAATACTGATGGGCTATCCCACTCTGATGAGGTTAAATTGGACTGTCATAGCATAGGGTATAATGCAGCTCCTGTATGGGCCGTCTGATCAGGGTCTGCTCTGTCTGCTTATGAAATCATAATACATCTGACTACAGTTTCTACCAATACCAACAAATCCCATGCACATATTCCATTATAAACTAGAACTATCACTAAAGGTGATGGAATACCCCCGCTCAGCTGCCTTGATCACAAATCAAACAAGATTTGTGCCAGGTTGTGCCACAGACAGACAGACAGACAGACCAACCTACCAACCAACACACTGACTCCTATTTACCCCCTATCAAACTTCATTTGCAGGGGTATAAAAATCAATTAATAGATATTCATGATAGCATTATCTCCGACATGAATATCCATGAATAAAGGGTCAAACAAGATTACTGGTTTCTCTACCAGAATGCCAGAGGCTGGAGACCTTGTATTCTCTTGAGCTTTAGTTCAAACAACTCATACAGTGGCATGTGACTAATATCCATTATATGTTGGCTATTTCACACAAGCTGAGACACAATGGCAGGTATCTAATACTAGTTGTACTAAGACACAATAGCAGGTATCTAGTACTAGCTGTACTGAGACATATGGTATCTAGTACTAGCTGTACTGAGACACAATGGCAGGTATCTAGTACTAGCTGTACTGAGACACATGGTATCTAGTACTAGCTGTACTGAGACACAATAGCAGGTATCTAGTACTAGCTGTACTGAGACACATGGTATCTAGTACTAGCTGTGCTGAGACACAATAGCAGGTACCTAGTACTCCTCCTATGCCTATACAATAAACCCCCTCTAAACTGGAATTATAATATAGGAGAACTTAGATACTTTTAGGCAGGTAGCTGTTTAATGCAGGGTGAAAGTGGTGCAGAAAGCTCCTATATGTGCTTTCTGCATGGCTTTCACCCTGCATTAACCCATTACCTCATAGGCTATTTTTAGATCCTACCTCTTTAAATAAACCTACCAAAAAGGTGCAATAACTAAATAAATGGATTTTTTTTTAGAAATTTGTAGTTTGAAACCATTGTGATAAATAGAGCATTTGCTTTTACAGAGTCATCAAAAGTTGTCAATATGAGGGAATGGGTTAGGTTGCAATCTGTCTGCGAGACCAATATTTATACTTACTTGAATGTCCGGTTTAGAGAGGTTTAACTGTATCATGAGATACCCAGCTCTTCCAAATATATACAGTAAAGCCCCTGAATCGGATGTTCCAGTCAGTATTATGTCATTATTAAGACAGGTGACAGTCTAATGCAGGGTGAAAGTCAAGCAAAAACTCCAGAAGGAGCTTTCTGCATGATTCACACTGCATTCAGCAGTCACCTGCTTAAAATCACCTAAATTCTTCTTCTTAAATTTGTCGGTTTAGAGAGGTTTACTGTTTATTATTACAAATCTATTCATATTTTACACACATTGTAATGAGTATTTTTTGCATTGGTGACAAACTCAAATCATAATGTGTTTCAGATACACTATGTCATCAACAAATACTGGAGATAAACATTAGTTTGACCGTTGATCACTAAGTATGACTGATATTTACAAAAAGGCACTAAAATCTGAAGTTTGGTTAGATGACTCCGTAAGATGAGTATATACCAAGTATGAAATTCTATTCATGGCCAATATCAACCCTTTACTCCATAAATATGCATTTTTACGCCTTTGCAAACAGAGTAGACCCAGATCAGATGGCTGCTGTAGGAACCCTCTGATCAGAGTCTGCCCTGTTTGCTTATGACACAATATAAATATGATTCTACAGTTTCTGCCATGGCCTAAATTCCAGTGTCCATTTGCTGTCAAAACAATTAATTTAATAATTATTCATGACGTCATTATTTTTACATGAATATTTATGAAGTAAAGGGTTAAAGTTAAGGCAGACCAGTCAGACAGACAAAGCCCAACATGCCTACATATGAAGGTACTGGAGGCAAAAACAACTTGTCGAACAAGAAGAGCAGATTCTGATTAACCCTTTCCCTGTTCTGTGTTCATTCCAAATTTCAATACCTACTAAATATTCATAGATTAAATTATTATAACGAAATATGGAAGATGGAAAATTGTAGCCATTTTAGAAAGTAAAGACACAGATCTTTGAAATTCTATTAGCAAACAAGAGTAGATCCTGATCAGATGGCTCCTCTAGGAGCCGTCTGATCTGGGTCTACTCTGTTTTCAAATGCGTGAAAACACGTTTATATGAGGAAAAGGGTTAAGGGAAATTTCTACAAATCCCTGACTGAACTGGATCTACACTGTTCATCTATGGTAGGTTTGCCAATTTTTGTAGATGTTGGGCTTCCATGGTTAGGGAGTCTTCCCAGGGCTCACTGTAACTGTGCGACTAAAACGCCTCCCATCGAAGGACCTGAAAAATAAATAGCCGATACATGTATATACATACACGCATAACCATTACCTTCATATAAACACATGGTCATGCATTTGTAGACAAGGAAGACCCAGATCAGATGGCTCCTGTAGGAGCCGTCAGGATCAGGGTCTGCTCTGTTTGCTTATGAAATTATAATAGATCTGACTCTTCAGTTTCTACAAATATCAAAAACTCCTGTATAATATGCCTTTTATTACATTTCAGCCAATGTATATTCCTGACGTCATTATTTCTTACATGAACGTTAAACAGGGAAAGGGTTAACCCGTAGTGAAAACAAAAGTTCGGAAATGGTGCAATTTGACTACTTTTGATTTGATCAAGCTGTTGACAAACTACTGACCGAGTTTCAAACAGCTAGGATCTTGATGAGACGCCATGTAACTTGGCGTCTCATCTGGATTCAAAATAACTGCAAATGTGAGTCAACTATTGATCGAATGTCAAACAGCATGGATCGTGTTACTTGGCATCTCATCCGGATCCATGTCGAGATATATTGCACAATTCGGGATAAGGAACAGAACACAACACAACAGATATTTTATAAGCATAAATATAAAATGTTCATTGCCATGGTACATATAAACATAAATGGTGAAATGTACAAACACTGTTAAATTGCACATTGTCGAGAAACATTTGATTGACAAAATACATACAAGCGTTCAAGCTACTAGGAGATTGTAGTTACCAAGTTTCATTTAATCCACAATTTTGATTTTTTCTTCAAGAATATTCATTCATGAAATTATGACAACGTGGATATTAACTAGAGGTTTGTTTTTGTCACAAAAACAGATGTCTCCCCCTTTATCATCTTTCCAATACACAAGTGTAATGTATGTAATGTCTGTAACTCCAAAGTTAGCAGGGGAGACAATTCAAAAACCACAGGTGCATAACAGCTCATGCTGTTCAACATTCCTGTGAAGTTTGGTAACTCTAGCTCTAGAGGTTACAGAGATACGCGCAACACAAAGTTTGTCTAAATCTAAGTCATCAGGTGTAAAAACTGCAAAGTTATCAGGGGGAGACGATTTAAACACACCAGGTGCAGAAAAACTCATGCTGGTAAACATTCCTTTGAAGTTTGGTGACTCTAGTCCTACTGGTTTCAGAGATATGTGTGACACAAAGTTTCTGTAATTTTAAGTTATCATATCCGGAACAACTCAACAATGAGCAGGTGGAGACAATTCAAAAACCCTATGTGCACAACAACTCAAGCTGGTCAACATTCCTTTGAAGTTTGGTGACTCAAGCCCTAGCAATTTCAGAGATACGCGCGGTACAAAGTTTGTCTAATTTTAAGTCATCAGGGGCAATATCTCTAAAGTTATCAGGGCAGACAATTCAAACACCCCGGGTGCACAACAACCCATGCCGGTTGGTTACTGTGAAGTTTGGTTACTGTAGCCCTACTGGTTTCAGAGATACACACAATACAAGTTTGTGACGGACAGACAGACTGACGGACAGACAACTCTGGCAAACACAATATATCTCCCCATAAACGGGGAAGACATAATTAGAATTATAGTAGCACATGGACACATGAAAACTGTAGAATCATATCTACGGTTTATTATATCATAAGCTAACACAACGGACCCTGATCAGACGGCTTCTGAAGAAGCGGTCTCATCTGGGTCTTTTCTGTTTGCAAAGACCAACAACAGATGATATAAAAGGCGTATTTATGGTGTAAAGGCTAAAACACATAACTCTTCGATACGATTCCGAAGAGTGTCCACAGCATAGGGTTTGGTGGAGAAATAAAGGAGTTATTCTTGAAAATGTTTTAATGTACACGTCTTATCTGGACCTCTGTGTTGTTGACGATCATTGGATGTATGCACAATTTACAGAAACCAATTTCAATATGATAAGGTGCACAAATTATAATATTTTCAAGAATAACTCCTTCATTTCTCCACCAAACCCTATGGTGTTACCACTCTTTAGATTCGTCTTGCAAAGACAAATCTTAAGAGTAGTCACAACATTGGGTTTGGTGGAGAAATGTCGATTTTAGTACATGTATATGAATACTTGTCTTTATTTTTTGCTCTGAAACAGTTTCAACAATAAGGATTGATATATTCTTATGTTTATCATCAATAAATTTTGATTATTTACATAAAATTTATTTTGATCACTTTGGTGTTTACCCGAGTGAAGATAACCTTTAAATGTAGGATACTGGATTATTCAGGATGAGCTCATGGGTCCTGCTGGATAAACTCTGTCTCCAGTCCAGAGATTGCAACAAGGCAGAACTTTTCATTTAACGAGCCTTCATACAGATATATCTGTATTTCTATCGATAAAGATTAACAATGTATTTTTAAACAAATTAACTACATGTAATCTAAACTTTTTTTCAGGACAAATTAAGTTTCTCAAAGGTTATGTGCAAAAGTATTTAACCCTTTCCCTGTTCAATATTCATGTAAAAAATGACATCAAGAATGTTTTTGCTTTGACATAAAACTCTTGAATTAAATCTACATGTATATCATGTCATAAGCAAACACAACAGACTCTGATCAGATGGAGCTGTCTGATCTGCGTCTACTCTGCTAGCAAATATGTAAAAATGCGTTTATAAGAGGGCAAGGGTTTACTGTATATGAACTAACTCCTCATAACCGTTAAAAAACAGTTTGGACCCAGTCACTCAGCTTCTCACCAAAATCCAATCAGGCGCTTTAATCATGTTGAGTCACTATTGAAATTTGAGTACACACACATCTGCAGTTTCTAATAAATGTTTGTCTTTAGTCTGCTAAAAATCTTTTAAAATCCAAGCTGTTTAACACTACATAGGTCAATAGTTTAGCCCAAACGTTTGACTGAATCGGATGTGGTTGAAATTGCAACAGATCTCAGAGCTACAGATAATAAAGATGTGTACCCAAATACTAAAACCATCATTTCTCCACCAAACCCTACACTGTGACCACTCTTTAGAACTGTCTTGTAGAGAAACAAATGAGCTATTCTTGAAAATGTCTAAATTTACGCATCTTATCTGGACCTCTGGGATCCAAATTTGAGCAGACATTATTTTTTCAAAGCCAGATAAGGTATAAAGGTATAAATTCTGTATGAACCCTTCAACTTCATTACCTTGTGCGAATTTTCAGAGGACCATTGATCAGCATGTTCTGAGAAACGTCCTTCCATGTCCTCTCCGTTTCCACAAAATACTCAACGCCCAGACCTGGAAACTCGGTGCGAAAAGTAACTCTGCCATTCAGAACTCTGAAAATGAAAAGGAGACACAGCCTTGATGTAGCATACATTATCCTACAGTGATAAAACAATGTGACTAAACACCATGGACACACTGTACCAAAAAGGCTAGTGGTCATAGGGAACACACTATGGACACATTATGTCACAAAGGTCCTGATGAAAACAGTCACTGAACACTCCATCACAGAGGCCCTGGATCCTGGGGAACACATCCTGGACACAATATTCCAAAGAGGCCATGGGGAACAGACTGCAAACACACTGTATCAATGAGCTGTGCGCCATGCTTGTGAACACATCACAGACACACTATATTACAGAGACCTGGATCCTGGGGAACACACCAAAACACACTGTATCACAGAGCCGTGTGCTACCCTGGCCACTGAAGAAAGCCATTGACCCTGGGGAACACACTGCAGACACATCATACCACTGAGGCCATTGGTCCGAGGGAATACACCACGGAAACACTATACCACAGAGACCATTGATCCAGGGGCATACACCGTGGTCACACTATACCAGAGACAATTAGCACTAGGGAACACACTGCCGACACACTATGCCACAGAGGTCATTGATCCTGGGGCACACACGGCGGTCACACTATACCACAGAGACCACTGGTCCTAGGAAACACACCGTGGACACACTATACCACAGAGACCATTGGTCCTAGGGAACACACCAAAGACACACTATACCACAGAGACCACTGGTCCTAGGAAACGCACCGTGGACACACTATACCACAGAGACCACTGGTCCAAGGGAACACACCAAAGACACACTATACAACAGAGACCATTGGTCCTAGGAAACACACCGTACTACAGAGACCACTGTCAAAAGGAACACACCGTAGAAACGCTGTACCACAGAGACCATTGGTATTAGGGAACACACCACGGACACACTATACCACAGAGACCATTGGTCCAAGGGAACACACCAAAGACACACTATACAACAGAGACCATTGGTCCTAGGAAACACACCGTGGACACACTATACTACAGAGACCATTGGTCAAAGGGAACACACTGTAGAAACACTGTACCACAGAGACCATTGGTATTAGGGAACACACCACGGACACACTATACCACAGAGACCATTGGTCCAAGGGAACACATTGCAGGCACACTATACCACAGAGGCCATAGGTCCTATGGAGCGTACCGTGGACACAATATACCACAGAGGCCATAGGTCCAAGGGAAAACACCGTGAACACACTATCCCACAGAGGCTATAGGTCCTAGAGAACACACTGCACACACACTATACCACAGATGTTATTGGACCTAGGGAACACAACTACCACAGACACTCTTTGGAACATACCATGAACACACTATACTGCAGAGGCCATTATTCTTGGGGGAATACACCGTGAACACACTATGCTATAGAAGCCATTGGCCTGGTGAACGACCCTGGACACACTTTTTCACAAAGGCCCTGGGGAATACACCGCAGTAACACTATACATGTATCACCTATTGATTCTGGTGAACACATGGAGGAAACAATATACCACAGAGGCCATTAATCCTGGGGAACACACCGCAGACACACAGATGCCTGGGAACACACTATGGACACACTATATCACTGAGGCCATTGGTCCTGGGGAACACATCACAGCCATACTATCCCACAGAGGTCATAGACACTTGGGAACATGTGGCATTATACTTAAGTGAGTTGGGAAGTAAGCTCTTTGCACATGTCATTAAACTCATCTCAGGGTAGTCAAATAATTCGTCAAACAGACAGCAATAGTATCATGGGAACAAGAGCTGCGTGCTGAGCCAACGCTCATCTGATTTGGTGCTTGTCCAGCTAAATTAAACAATTTTGAAAAAAATAAAGGGCCATAACTCCAGAATATTGAAATCAAGAAATATGGTTCTTATGTAGGGGCCTTCCCTTCAATGAGATCTACTAACTTATGAAGTTTCATGTTGATACCTCTTATACTTATAGAGTAATGAGCTACATTAAAGTTTTTGCATGCCTATGACGATGACAACGCCAATGATGACAATGCCTACAAGCAATTGATCAAAATAGCTCGACTTTTCTTCGAAACAGATGAGCAAAAAATGGTAGCTAGCATGGGAAAAGGGACACTTAAACAAAGTAGATCAAACTCAGCCATCACAATAAAAAGTAGCTACATATTTCATAACAGATATATAAAATGTTAGATCTTTACTTCATAGATATGCTTCTCTCAGCCTTTTGTAAATACAGTAAAGCTGCTTAATGCATGGTGAAAGTCATGCAGAAAGCTCCTAGAGCTCCTGTCTTAAAGATCGATAATAATACGTATTTTAGTGTTCGGATAATCTAAATTCTTCTATACCGAAAATTCGAATAATCGAGGTTTTACTATACATGTAGTATCGACCAAGCTCAGAGAGCTCCTATAGGAGGTTCTGCACTGCTTGTACTGAGGATCTTTTAGACATGAGGTTATCCTGCCTGTCTTACAGATAATTGTCAATAAATACAGGTCCATATCAAAAGACTATTTGAGATAATATATATGCAAAGGGGGTGGAGTTTATCCTATAAATATTCATGGAGTAAAGAGTTAAAAATATGAAAAAGCCTATCTAGACATTGCAGTTAAAGATGACTTATCAAAGTCTACACTGTTGTCTGAATGCCATTTTCAACAACACAGATCAGGTGATAACCTACCTTGCACCTGGAGGTGGAATCCTATACTTTATGTCCAACGTTTCCAGTCTACTGAGCTCTTTCCTACCAACCAGGTTAATGAATGCGGCATACGCCAGCTGTCTGGGTCTGTCGTTTGACGCCGTTTGGTCCTCGCCTTCCCGCGAGGATTTATGCCACGCCCTCTCTGCCACTGCTATCAGACGCGGAAACAACATATATTCCATTTGTTCACTGGTACGAACTGTCTCAGACCAGAGTTGGGCCTGCATGCCTGAAATCGTGTAAATGATACTACATGTACATGTAAAATGGTGTAAATGATACTAAGCGTAAAACAAGAGTGTTCGGAGGAACACATGTGTCTCCTGCTCGCAGCCGACACAAAAACTTATTGTTAATATGAAAAAAGGGAATAACTCAAAAATTATTAATGCTACAGTTGTGGCCCTTGTGCATGACACTTCCTCTCATCATGTTTGTTCTATGTGTGAAATTTGAAAGCTCTATAATGATTAGTTTAGAAATGACAGCCAAAAAACAAAAGTGTGACGGACGGACGGACAGACAGACCACGGAAAAGTGATCCCTAAGTGACACACTGCCTCTCGGCAGGTGACACAATGATACTACAAGTATGTGAATGATACCACATGTAAATGATGGAAATTATAAATGGTTAAAAGGATACTACAAGCAAATTGTGTAAATGATACCAAATGTAAATGATACTATATACAGTAAAACCACTCTAAACTGCATGTTCATATTAGTATCAATGTCGGTTGGTCTGTAAGACAGGTGGCAGCTTAATGCATAACTTTAATCCTGCATAAAGCAGACAACTGCCTAAAATGTTTTAAATTTTATATTTAACTACATGTATACCCAGACCAACTGATATATTCTTTTCAGTAAGGCATTTTGTGACGTTATGTCTTACCATATTCTTAACGCAAGTTATGTAGTCACATCTTGTCTTTTGTTTTTGACCAGTTTTGATGGAGTAGTTAAAATTGCCAAATTTGAGCAGAAATTATTTTTTTACAGCGAGATTTTCAGGTAAGGTTCAGCAAATACCATTTACATAAATTCTAAAACTGCTTTTTCTAACAATCAGAATGTCAAAAAGTTTGAATCCTGATGAGATGCTGAGAGTTATCCTGCATCTCAATCATTCTTCCAAACTGTTTGCACGGATAATCATGGAATCAACCATACAAGGAAAACCCTTTCAACGCTGATTTTTTTAAAATGGAATAGCCCATCTGGGTGCTGAAGTTTTGGATTGGTTTAACTATATACAGTCCACTAAGTTTGAAAGGTGTAAATCTGCTAAAGGATTTTGAATGACAAACAGTGCAGACCCTGATCAGAGGAAGGCTTCTGATCTGGGTCTAAACAGTTTGTAAATGACAATGCATGTGTGTCCCGCATCCTGAGGGTTAAGGTAAAGATCTGATTATTTGAAATTATTCTCTTGTTTACAAATCCAATGGATTTTTAGAAATGAAAACAAAACACTATGGCATTTCATTGTTTTCTTGATAATGACCCTAGATGGAGAAGAGTGTACCTCACCTACAATATTTTCTGGTTTCTTCAACTTGTAACAGTCTGTTTTGTCTTGTACTGCCTTGGGACAATCCAGGTCAATGTCACCTTCAGACATCTTCCAATCGAAGCCCCAAGTATCCTCTAGGGACACTCTCCTTGCTGCCCAGTACAAGCCTCTCTCTTCAGGGTCTGCCTCGTATGGATGGTCAAAGTAAAAATGGGATCCATATGCAAGAACTATCTGAAACCCCAAATATAACACGATATCATAATGCAGTAGGTAGTGTGAAAATGTAGACAGCCAATATTTTTGTTATAATCAAAATATCCTGGGGGGTTTATCAGTTACCGTAAAAAACCTCTCCACTAGAACCAAATAAATTAAGTCCAATTCTTGGTCTATGAGGCAGGTTGTAAGAATTGTATAGTTTTTAAATCAATGTAATAAACAGAGCATTGGCTCCATTTATCACAATGGTTTCAAAAATGACTTTTACAAATGCTTCAAAATACGTCAGTAGGTCTGTGTGTGTGTTGGGGGTGGGGGGGGATTAAGCAACTAACTGCTTTAAAGTTAATGCCTATGTCTAACAAGCTTGTTTATTATGTGGAAGGTATACCTTTATGCATGTATTGTCAGTTTGTTTTATAATGTTTATTTTGTTATTCTATAGTATACTTTGCAAACTTCGATCTGCAAAACCAGTCGGCCACACAATAGGAATCGCCAACAGAAAACCAAAGGTTTAGATACAGATAAGAAACTCCTTAAGAGACCTTCACATCTGAATGTATACCACTGGATAACATAAATTATACACACTTGCCCCGCGTAAATATCTCCAATCATCCAATACTCATTTAAGTATACTATAGAAATATTTTGCTTTGGCTAAAAGCATCATATTAATGTTTAATGCCAATAAAATATTGAATTGAATTGAATTGATATCTATAGTTTGCAAACACAGTGTCTGAGTTTTAACAAGGTAGACGAATCTAGCTGTGTACCTTATATCCAGTTTGCCAACAGTGTCTCGGTCAAAATTTAACAAGGCAGACAACTCTAACTGCGTACCTTATGTCCACAGTTTACCAACAATGCTTTGGTCATATTTTGACAAGGTTGACAAACTACGTACCTTATATCCATAGATTGTCAACAGTGTCTCAGTCACTTTTTGACAGTTAGACAAACTGCTTACCTTATATCCATAGTTTATATCCATCGATGTCCCAGACACAGTTTGAAAAAGAAGGCAACATCAGCTGCTGTGTACTGTATAAATTATTCATGGCTTGCAAACAGGGTCTCAGTCATATTTTCACAGGGTAGAAAAACTTACTGGGTACCTTATATCCATATTTTGCCAACAGTATATCAGTCATATTTTAACATCAGTTGCCTACTTTATATCCATATTAATGGTGTCTCAGTCATATTTTGACAAGGCAGACAACACCAGTTGCGTACCTTATATCCATAGTTTGCTAACAGTGTCTCAGTCATATTTTGACAAGGTAGACAAACTGCGTACCTTATAACCATAGTTGCGTACCTCATATCCATATTTTACCAACAGTGTCTCAGTCATACTTTGACAGGGTAGACAAGCTAACTGAGTACCTTATATCAATAGTTGCCAATGGTGTCTCAGTCATCTTTTGACAAGGTAGACAACACTAATTGTGTATATGTACCTCATATCCACAGCTTGCCAACAGTGTCTCAGGCATATTCAAACACTAGCTACTTACCTTATATCCATAGGTTTCCAACAGTGCCTCAGTCATACTTTGACAAGGTAGACAACACTAGCTATGCACATGTACCTTATATCCACAACTTACCAACAGTGTCTCGGGCATATTCAAACACTAGCTGCTTACCTTATATCTATAGTTTGCTACCAGTGTTTCAGTCATATTTTGACAAGGTAGACAAACTGCATACCTTATATCCATAGTTTGCCAACAATCTCAAGCGATGAGGTGTCCAAGGAACCCTCGGTTTCTTCCACACATACACAAGAATTTCCCTTTGAAAATAAAGCATTAGTTGAGACACCTTAGCACTGAACTAAATATACATGTAACAAGCAAAATATAAAGAGGGTCAATATATTCCCAAAGAATAGTAAACTGCTGTGCAGTGAAACCTGTTTCAAGCAACCGCTTCCTGATTAATTGCCAGAGTCTTTAACACTTTCCATCATATAAACCTGTTTTCACCCATTTGGAGCCATCTGATCAGGGTCTGCTCTGTTTGCTACTAGAATTTGAAAGATCTTTTTCTATACATTCTAAAATGGCTACAATGTTCCACCTTCCATATTTCATTATAACTACTTTGTCCATGAATATTCAGTATAGGGTTAATCCTACTGTAATTTGAAATTTGCGACGGTATATGAGGTTTTTAACGGTCGCAAATTATTTTAATGGCGACGCCGAAGGCGGAGTCATTAAAATAATTTAAGACCGTTAAAAACCTCATATACCGTCTCAAATTTAAAATTACAGTAGGGTTAACCCTATTCTAACGTAATATTAACACGAAAAATGCCAAATTGGTGTTATATCCCATGCGCGCAGGTGATTAAATGAGTGATGAGGCGAGAAATAGTGCCCAGTTTCTCTCAGATTTCTTAAAATAACTGGATTTTGTTTCACCCTGGTTTACACAAAGTCAAAACACCGGGCCAATTATAAGTTCACTATTACATTTGTAATGAATAATTATGCGACAGCTATTTCACATGTTCAATACACATTCAATACACATGTCAGGAAAAGTAACGTTATCTTAGTCTTTGGCGCCATACGCAAAAACGTCGTCTATAACAATGACGTCACGTTATAACGTTATGTTTGAATAGTATGATAAATATCGTTGAATCTGGATCACAACGCTTAGAGTATCTCAATAATTCACCACATGACATATAAGAGACCGGTCGAGTCGTGACAAACAATGAAAACTAATAACTTTCAAAATACCGGACTGAACTTGAATATATGTCATTGTATGCATACAGATTTATTAGTAGATCTAAGTGTTAGATAAACAAAGCGCATTAATATATGTACAGGCTAATGCTGTAATTCGGCCGTTTTCGATTGGTTGAATTTGCGACATATAAAACACTTTTTATATGCCGCAAATTTGGTCACATGAGCCAATCAGATTGCAGGAAACTGACTGATTGCGTTAGAATAGGTATTGACATTTGGAATACATATAGAACAGAGAAAAGTTTAAACAGCAGGGTTTTGTTTAATCCTTTCCTCCATAAATATGCCTTTCTACGCCTCTGTAATAGTCACTTCTTGAAACCATTGTGATAAATAGAGCATTTGCTCCTATAGGAGCAAATGCTTTATTTATCACAATGATTTCACTACTACACAATTCTGACATTTTCCTTTTCTCTAGTAAATGCTCCTTTTCTGTAGATTTATTCAAGGAGGTTGGGTCCAAAAATAGCCTATGAGGGAATGGGTTAATGCAGGGTGAAAGTAATGCTGGCTGTTACTTTGTCCTGCATTAGGCTACCAACTGATTTATAGTTATAATATGCCCATTTTTCGAATAAATTAAGTAACACCAAATGTTGAAAGCATATTCATATGTTACCGATAATAATGCTTACGGCCCGGCCCGGCCCGTTTTCCTACAGTATGTATTGCATTCAAATAATGTTAGTGCTGAATACTGCTAAATTCTTAGAAAACCGACAACTTTAAAAACAACAACGGAAAACTGCCGAATCATTGGACACTTTCGGCAAAGCTCCGATTGACTCTGCATGGATTTCGGAACAATGCTTAGACTATAAACAATTTTGCTGCCAACGTTGCAAACAGTTTGGATCCAAATGAGACGCTGAGTAACTCGGTGTTTCATCAGGATCCAAACTGTTTGTTACTGTGAATATGATTTTTTTTAAACAAAAAAGAGGAAATGTGAAAACTGAACATTGCCGCAGGCAACAAAGGTAGCAGACGACAAAATCTGGCAGCGAAAGAGTTAAATAGTTCACAACAAAGGCTGACACAACAGGTAGACTATAAGTTGAAAGTTTAAAACTGCAAAAAGAGAAATCTACATTATAATAGTTCAGCTACATGTATATAGAAATGTGTACATCCAGTAAACATTATACATTTTACTAAAGCTTCCGGTGAATAGCGGGCGCGTTTCTACTCCTTTCCCCAACAATATTTTTTTTTCTAAGTTCCTCAATACAAAGAAGTTAAAACATTAAAACTGTGGTAGTTGAAGCTTCTCTGGAACAAATGTTTAATTTAGAATTATTTGATTTTCAAAATATTTGAAATTTAGATAAAGAAAATATATGACATGGTGGTAGTTACCAGTACAATTTTGACCATAGAATGTCATCGGATTCTTTAACTCTTTGCACGCTAAGTCATTTTTCGTCTGCAAAAATTGTCGTCTGCTTCAATTCTTAAAATAACTTTTCTCTAATTTCTTATATGGTCAAGATGACAAACAGCTTGGATCCTGATGAGACGCCGCATTATGCGGTGTCTCATCTGGATCCAAACTGTTTGCATAGGTAATCACATATTCGCCGCTAGCGTGCAAAGAATTAATAATTATTCCATCATTGCGTATACTTGTCTATTATTTTGCTTTTTTGTTTCCAGTTGACATTGATCACAATTCAAGCATGTGTTTTAGAAGAGATGTTACATATTTTGTGGTAGACGGATGACGCATGCTGACAAGACTTATCACAAGTAATATCAAATTAGTGGCTTAAGTGCTCAGTTGAACTAAAGCAATTGAAAGAACATGAGATGCAACAGTTGTAGCTCTCTCGGCGCTTTTCAGTGTTTTCAGTATTTGACATTCACTTACATTTCAAATACGGAGTTTAACAAGTTTTGAGTATTGAAACATTACTCATAATCTATTCCCTCATATTGACGACTTTTGACGACTCTGTAAAAGTCACTTTGTGAAACTATTGTGATAAATAGAGCATTTGCTCCTATAGGAGCAAATGCTCTATTTATCACAATGGTTTCAAACTACAAATTCTGACATTTTCCTTTTCTCTAGTTAATGCTCCTTTTCGGTAGATTAATTCAAAGAGGTTGCATCTAAAAATAGCCTATGAGGGAAAGGGTTAAGGCTGTAGATTAATAGCAAGTGTGTGTGCTAACCATTTACTCCATGCATATTCACGGAAGAAATGATTATATCATGAATATTAATTAGATTCATTTTTATAATAGCATATGGAAACAGGAACATTAGCCATGGCAGAAACTGTAGAATCATATCTATATTACATTGTAAGCAAACAGTGCAGACCATGATCAGACGACTCCTACAGGACCTGTCTGATCTGGGTCTACTCTGCAAAGGCACAGAAAGGCGTATTAAGGAGTAAAGGGTTAAAGCCCACTGATATAACCACAACAATACTGGTGATACTTTAATAGACATTTTCTATATATCAGTCGTATCTACACTGCACAGGCACTTACTAAAAGTTGTCGCTATACCATACACAATAATTATGGAGATCTAGTACAAAATGGAGCTAGAACAGAGATACGTATCTAATTAAACTGCATGTATGTATTGATTCTGATTTAATTAGTTTCACATCTAATATGCCTTTTCTGTTGATGTTGGATTAATTGTAATTAACTCTTTCCTCCATAGGCTATTTTAGACCCAACCTTTTTGAATGAATTTACCCAAAAGGAGCATTTACTAGAGAAAAGTAAATTTTAGAGTTTTGTAGTTTGAAACCATTGTGATAAATAGAGCATTTGCTCATATAGGAGCAAATGCTCTATTTAGCACAATGATTTCAATAAGTGATTTTTACAGAGGCCTAGAAAAGCGTATTTATGGTCCTTTTAATGGATGCTTGTGTCTATATACCTGTTTTTCTAAATAACATGGGGGAATCAACAAACATGAAAGAATCATCATAGCAATAGCAATAGATTTTATTGTGATAAAGGCCTCCGCAATATATCTGCAATATATTATATATAATTTGATTTGAAACACATCCATGTAAGTCTTACAAGTAGAATAAATGTTTAGTTTTCAGAATAACAAATTTTAGAATTTTGTACTTTGAAACCATTGTGATAAATAGAGCATTTGCTCCTATAGGAGCAAATGCTCTATTTATCAGAATGATTTCAATAAGTGATTTTTACAGAGGCATAGAAAAGCGTATTTATGGAGGAAATGGTTAATATGCATGTATGAAGAGTTTGCGCATCCTGTTAACATCTCCGCACATCCTGACATCTTTGCGTATCCTGTAAACATTTGGTAAACATACATGAGATAACACTTACTTGTTCTGGAAGTTCTGCCTCAAAAATGGTGTACCAATGTCTCCTTTTTCCGGGTCTTTAACATAGGAGATTACCCCATCCTCCCAGGAGCCCAATGACATACCTAGATCGGACGTGGCTTTGGAGACCTTCTGAACAAAGTATCTCATCTTCCCAAAATGAGAACCAATGTCTGAAAGACAGTAAAAGATATCCACTCTTGAATTGCGTTTGGTTATTGACTCCATGAATATTCATGTAATTAATAAAAACATTATGCATATTAATTAGATTAATTATTATAACAGCACATGGACACAATAATATTTTGCCATGGCATAAACTGTAGAATAGTATCTATATTATACCATAAACAAACAGAGCAGACCCTGATCAGATGGCTCCTCCACAGTAGCTGTCTGCTCAGGGTCTATTCTGTTTGCAAAGGCGTAGAAAAGAGTATTTTGGAGTAAAGGATTAATCCTTATCCCGCTAAACACATCTTGACTCGCATTCGAGAACAGCTTAGGTCCAGGGGGGATTCCATGTAACTCAGCGTCTTATCGGAATCCACGCTGTTTGACACTCATTTAGTTGCTTCTCAAAAGCTTGAACAAATCTGGGAAGTAGTCAAAATTGCATAAGATCCAAATTTGTTGATATATTTTTTGAACAGCAGGGAAAGGGTTAATCTTAAACAGTCCAGGTTCTTTAAAAAGCCTAGAATCTGCTCCATATGACTTCAATACCATAGGCAATAGCTCAAGTATCCTTTCTTCCACACTTGTGAAAATAAAATTTTTAAAGTCCATTCAAGGAATGACTCACATCAACATTATGTCACACACATCTACACATCATTATAAATGCAGATGCAAAATTTGAGGTTCAGTGGTGAAGAAATGTAGAAGTAGTATTTGAAAATGTATTCTCTGGATAAAACAAATACTTATGAAAAGTAACAAAGGGGAATAGCTCCCTCAAAAATGAATTAGAGTTACAGTCCTTGATCACTACTCATCCTCTCATCACCTTTTATCTATATATAAAGTTTCACACTTGTACTTACAATACTTGAGAAATTATGCCACAGACAAAAAATTGCTTCTGAAAAGTAACTAAGGAGAATAACTCCCTTAAAAATGAATTTACAACCCTTTTTGACTGCATATCCTCAAATCCTCCTCTATCCATACATAAAGTTTCACAGTTGTGCCTACAAAGCTTGAGAAGTTATGCTCTGGACAAAACATTGCTTCTGAAAAGTAACTAAGGGGAATAACTCCCTCAAAATGGAATTAGAGTTACAACCCTTGTTGACTGCACATCCTCTAATCACCCCCTATCCATACATAATGTTTCACAGTTTGTAGCTACAATATTGAGAGGTTATGCTCAGGACGAAAAATTGCTTCTGAAACGTAACTAAGGGGAATAACTCCCTCAAAAATGAATTTAGAGTTACAACCCTTGTTGACTGTACATCCTCTCATTACCCTCATAATGTGAACCAAATTTGAAGACAATATCATAAACAGGTTTCAAGAAAATGGCATGTCCCAAAAATATGTCCCAATTAAGAGACAAAATATGAAGTTAAAAAGGGGCATAATTCTGTCAAATTTTGTGCAAGAGTTATGAAACATGGAGAAGACTTCCCCACATAACACTTATAACATGTATTAAGTTTGAAGGTGGTATTAAATATAGTTTTCAAGAAAAAAGAAAAACACAAGTGACGGACGGACAAGGTGATTCCTATATTGCCCCCACCACAGGTGGTGGGGGTATAATTATTCAGCAGTTTAAGGGTATATGCAGTTGGTTTCCTGGCACTATAGTCATTTTGTTTTGTGATCGCGAGGAAACATAAAAAATATAAGCTGTGAATAACAATTTTCGTAGTATACAGTAAAACCCATCTAAACCAGAATTCTAGCTTAGAAGAACTAGATACTTTTAGGCAGGTGACTGCTTAATGCAGGGTGAAAGTCCTAGAGGAGCTTTCTGCATGACTTTTGCCCTTCATTAAGCTACCACCTGTCTCCAAGACCGATAACTATACCAAATTTAACATCCGGTTTAAAGGGGTTTTACTGTTTAACAAAACGGTGATTGTACATGCATATAGATGAAATAGTTTCTGTGTATTATTATACCTGGTTGTCGTTCAGCCATTTTCTTGCATGCTTCTGAAGTCAACCAGGAGGATACAGGCACCTCATCTCCGCCAAAATGGAAGACTTTCAATGGCTGTATATCTTTATGTAACTGCTGTAAAGATGTTAATATTCTATCCACAAATTTATACGTTTCTGGCATGCAAGGGTTTATTCTATTGCCCTTAAACCCTTGAACTGAATGAAATGACCCATTGTCCCGTTCGTCAATGATGCTAAAGGTGTCCACCTTCATGGCGAGTCTGTGAGATTTCTGAGACTTTGCGTGAATAGACTTAATGGCAGCACGGCTATGACCAGGCATGTCTATCTCTGGAATCACTTGTATATGTAGTCTATTGGCAAAATGTAGCAAATCTTTGTATGATCCTACGTCGAAGTACCCAGTTCCAGAGGTATTTGCGAACGGCCCTGAACCAAGCATAGGCATCATACACTGTTCTTCATCTGGGTCATGACAGCGCCTGGAACCTATCTGTATTGCAATGAAACATGGCATTGTAGAAGAAGGTACAGTAAAACTTCGATTATTCGAACACTAAAATACGTATTATTATCGATCTTTAAGACAGGTGGCAGCTTAATGCATGGTGAAAGTCATGCAGAAAGCTCCTCTAGGAGCTTTCTGCGTGACTTTCACCATGTATTAACAGCCACCTGCCTAAAAGGGTCTAAATTCTTCTATACCGAAAATTCGAATAATCGAGGTTTTACTGTATATCTGATAACGAGAAATAACTTTAAACTAGAAAATTGTGTCTGCAAGATACAGCGATGCCCCGTGGTGGTGCTTGCCTAGCTGCACGTAAAATTCCTAAGTCATTTGACCTTAACCTTGGGCTTGCAGGCAGCATGGGTTGGATGTGCAATGAAAGTATAGATGGTATAAAATGTGTATATGTAATTCCATGCAAATAGCTACTGTGGTTAGGGAGATATAAGACAATGAAAAAACTGTGACAACCAACTGCACGTAAAATTTAACAACCAACTGCACGTAAAATTTCCAAGTAATTCCTAAGTCATTTGATCTTGACATTGTGCTTGCGAGCAGCATGGGTTGGGTGTGCAATGAAAGTATAGATGTTATTTAATGTGTATATGCAATTCAATGCGAATAGCTACAGTAGTTAGTGAGATACAAGACGATGAAAAAACTGTGACAACCAACTGCACATAAAATTTCGAAGTCATTTGACCTTGACCTTGGACTTGAGGGCAGCAATGGCTGGTGCGCAATGAAAGCACGGATGGTGTTTAATGTGTATATGCAATTCCATGACAATTGCTACAGTGGTAAGGGAGATATAAGACAGTGAAAGAACTGTGACAACCAACTGCACGTAAATGTGACAACCAACTGCACGTAAAATTTCCATGTCATTTGACCATGACCTTGGGCTTGTGGGTGGGGTGCTAAATGATAGCACAGCGGTGATTGATGTGTATGTGAAGTTTCATGTGTATAAGTGTAGAAATTACTGACATATAACACTTTATAGCAAAGCGTGATGCACGGACAGACAGATGGATGGACGGACGGATGGCGATGTGCAAAACATAACGCCCCCTGATTGTCGGCACGGGGCATAAAAAGATATTCAGCAGCATGCAAATATTTACATAATGTACAAAACAAATAATGCTATTAATTCTCTGCCAAATCAAATTCAATGTTCTGAGTTTCTTTAGTAAAAGGCACTTGATCTACAAAAGGTTGCTTGTTTTTATAATAGCAGACAGGCTGCAATGGAAGTGACTTAAACAAAAGGCAGATCTACAGATCTACAGATCAACATTCAATATACTTTATTGTTGTGTCTTTTTGTTAGTGAATTCGTCGGAGATACTCCAATTGGTTGGAGCCTTGGTCTGTATGCATATTTTGTTTTCTAGGCAATTATGATGTTTGAAAAGATTAAGTGAAGGTGAAGTAGAAGAAATAATTATTGCAAAACAACCACCACAGTACTGAATGTCTTTGGAAAACTGAAAGTGATTAATACCCTCACAAACGTGACTGTCACATGAAAAACCTTTGTACAATTCGAAGGGTATAACTCTGTAAGGAAATAGATAAACGGGAAAACTATAATTGGATGAGCATGTCCTTTTTGTATTCTTTGCGAAGCAATAGAATACAAAGGTGGCGTTCCACAGCCTAACCCATGGTACCCTCGCCGGCCTGACAAAATAGTGCAATTCGATGGATACAAAGGGTGTTTAATAAAGTGGCATCCGGAACCAATCGTGGTTTACTATATCTGACATGAAAATGCCTCGTGACATAAGCTTCGGCTTAGTATGTGCAAAAATCAACAAAATATAGCAATGTGTAAGAAGGGCGCACGGATATACAAATATCAGTCACATGGAGAAATCACGTGATCATAACATGAATGAAAATACTCAATCAATAAAGAAGCGCGAGTCGGATAACCTTATGCAAGCGATTAGGTAATCACGCCCATAACTGCGAGTGGTCAGTGTGATGATAAGCATAGTGGGAAACGGCTGAAGTGTCAGCTGCAACTGTATCATCAACTGGATAGAGTGTTAATGCCTTCCCTTACATAGATACGCAATTCCATGCCAAAGCTTATTCGATATCAGATCGATACCATGCAAAGAATACTGCAGCGTCTACAATGCTTTGATTATGATAAAGCATCATATCAAGTGTCACTGGATTCCAGTCAGCAGTTACTTAGAATTACTTAGAAACTGCACAGAATTAAAGTCAACAGACGAACCAACACAATTCTAATTTAAACAAAGGGGCATAACTTTGTAAAAAAATCAACCATCTTGAAAACAATAATTGGATGCCCATGTCCTCTTTATGATAAAACACCATGTCAAGTTTCATTGGATTCCAGTGAGCAGTTGCTGAGAAACTGAGTTGCCAAAAGTCAACAGACCGACCGACAGACCAAATTTCAAAGGGGCATAACTATGTAAGGAAACAGAAAAACTGTAAAACTATTATTGAATGCACATCTCCTCTTCATGATAAGGTATCATGTCAAGTTTGGTACAATTCTAGTCAGCAGTTATTGAGAAACCGTGCAGAATAAATGTCAACAGACAGACCAATACAAAACTTATAAGCAAGGGGAATAACTTTTTTTTAAGAAAATCAATCAGCCGGAAGACTATAACTTGGTGTGCATGTCCTCTTTATGATAAAGCAACATGTCAACTTTCACTGGATTCCAGTCAGCAGTTACTTAGAAACCGTGCGGAATAAAAGTCAACAGAAAGACCAACACAAAACTTTTAAACAAAGGAGCATAACTTTGGGAAGAAAAAAATCAGCTTAAAAATTATAATTGGATACACATGTCCTCTTTATGACAAAGCATCATGTCAAGATTCATTGAATTCCTGTGAGCAGTTGCTGAGAAACCGCATGGAAAAAAGTCAACAGATTAACAGACAGACCAAAATTCAAAGGGGCATAACTCTGTAAGGAAAAAGGTAAACAGTTACTGTGAAAACTATTATTGGATGCACATCTCCTCTTCATGATAAAATATCATGTCAAGTTTCGTACGATTCCAGTCAGCTTCGCTGAGAAACTGTAAGGAATAAAAGTCAACAGACAGACCAACACAATATTTAACAAGAGATGTTTGTAAAACATGTATACCCCCCAGATCCCCTGACCTGTGATCTAGTGACCTCAACTATAGAGGTCATCTAGTGGTCATGACTAATCACCACAGCAACTTTGAAGATCCTAAGCCAAACCACTGATCATTTATTGATCTGAAAACATTTCACAAGTTAAGGTCATGGTGACCTTGACCTTTGACCTAGTGACCTGAACAACTATAGGGGTCATATAGTGGTCACGACCAACTACCACAGCAAGTTTGAAGATCCTAAACCAAACCATTGAGCAGTTATTAATTGGAAACCATTTCATCAGTTAAGGTCATGATGACCTTGACCTTTGACCTAGTGACCTCAAAATCAATAGGGGTCATCTAGTTGTCATGACCAACTACCACAGCAAGTTTGAAGATCCTAAGCCAAACGCTTGAGCAGTTATTGATTGGAAACCATTTCACCAGTTAAGGTCATGGTGACCTTGACCTTTGACCTAGTGACCTCAAAATCAATAGGGGTCATCTAGTGGTCATGACCAACCACCACAGCAGGTTTGAAGATCCTAAGCCAAACCCTTGAGCAGTTATTTATCTCAAACCATTTCACCATTTAAGGTCATGGTGACCTTGACCTTTGACCTAGTGACCTCAAAATCAACAGGGCTCATCTAGTGGCCATGACCAACCACCACAACAAGATTGAAGATTCTAAGCCAAACCCTTGAGCAGTTATTGCTCGGAAACCATTTAACCAGTTAAGGTCATGGTGACCTTGACCTTTGACCTAGTGACCTCAAAACATTAGGGGATCATCTAGTTGTTATGACCAACCACCTAAGCAAATTTAAAGATCCTAAGCCAAACCCTTGAGCAGTTATTGATCAGAAACCATTTTACCAGTTAAGGTCATGGTGACCTTGACATTTGACCTAGTGACCTAAAAAACAACAGGGCTCATCCAGTGGTCATGACCAACCACCACAGCAAGTTTGAAGATTCTAAGCTAAACCCTTGAGCAGTTATTGATCAGAAACTATTTAACTAGTTAAGGTCATGGTGACCTTGACCTTTGACCTAGTGACCTCAAAAACAATAGGGGTCATCCAGTGGTCATGACCAACCACCACAACAAGTTTGAAGATCCCAAGTCAAACCCTTGAGCAGTTATTGATCGGAAACTATTTCACCATTTTAGGTCATTGTGACCTTGACCTTTGACCTAGTGACCTCAAAAACAATAGGGGTCATCTACTTGTCATGACCA
Organism: Azorinus chamasolen; assembly: GCA_963576725.1. Lineage (NCBI taxonomy): Eukaryota > Metazoa > Mollusca > Bivalvia > Cardiida > Solecurtidae > Azorinus > Azorinus chamasolen. Next base: position 36,129,828 of record OY755246.1, on the reverse strand, counting down.
ACCACCACAGCAAGTTTGAAGATTCTATGCCAAGTTGTTTATTAGTTATAGTTCGGAAACCATCGATCTACCGACCGACCGACCAACAGACCGACCGACATGTGCAAAGCAATATACCCCCGTTTTTTCAAAAGGGGGGTATAACAAAGGGGCAGAACTATGTAAGGAAATAATTCAGCTAGAAAATTATAATTGGATGCACATGTCCTCTTTATGGCGAAGCATTGTGTCAAGTTTCAATGAATTCTAGTCAGATTCGAAAACTGCAGGATCATACACAAGAGTGTTCGGAGTAACACATGTGTTACCTGCTCGCAGCTGACCCAAAAACTGTTAATATGCTGGAGTGAAATCAAAACAAAGGGGAATAACTCAAAAAGTATTGCATGCAGAGTGATGGACCTTAGTTACACCAATGGTCCTCAATGAGAGGAAGACACATATGAAATTTTGAAGCTCTATAATCATTAGTTTAGAAATGACAGCAAAACAAAAGAAACTGTTAACAAAGGGGAATAACTCAAAAAGTATTGCATGCAGAGTGATGTACCTTAGTTACTTAATGATTGTCCTTAATAAGCAAACTCCTCACAGTGATCTCCCTTGTCACTACGTGCTGTACAAGGAACCACCAGGTCTTATAGACCCCTATCAAGGAACCACCTGGTCTTATAGACCCCCAGCAAGGAACCACCTGGTCTTATAGACCCCCACCAAGGAACCACCTGATCTTATAGACCCCCACCAAGGAACCACCTGGTCTTAATAAAGTTATAGACCCCCAGCAAGGAACCACCTGGTCTTATAGACCCCCATCAAGAAACCACCAGGTCTGATAGACTCCTATCAAGGAACCACCTGGTCATATAGACCCCATGCTTATTCATTATGTGGTTGCTATAGGCAGGTTCTACTGTATATACACCCTTTATCCATGGCTCTGTTGTATTCAATAGCATTGACCCAATCTTTTCTACCATTTCAAGCACCAGCTAATGATGTATAGTAGAAGCATCTACATCAACCGCTTAACTGCTTACTTCATAAAGAATCATGCAAGAAATAATTACATCATGAAATCAATACCAATTACATTTTTGTAATCGCACATGAACATAAGAATTTTTGGTCATGTCAGAAACTGCAGCATCATATCTGTATTATTTCATAAGCAAACCTTGCAGACCATAATCAGTCGGCTCCTAATAGGAGCCTACTGATCTGGGACTACTCAGTTTGCAAAAGCGTAGACAGGCATATTTATGAAGTTAAGGGTTAATAAATAAAATAAACAAGACGTGTTTGTGAAATACTATGCCCCCGCTATGACCTTGACTTTAATAAGTCACCCCTAAAATTGTTCCCCTCCATAAGTTGCACATGCATGCCAAGTTTGAAGTATTTATGTGCAATGGTGACAAAATTATCGCCAACATTAAAATTGGGGACAAACCAACAGACAGGCAGACAAAGCAAAAACAATATGCCCCCATTCCTAAAAATTAGCGACTGTTTTATACAGGACAAAAGTAACACAGAAAGCTCCTGTGGGAGCTTTCTCCAAAAGTTTCATCCTGCATAAGCTTTTGTCTGTCTTAAAGACCTAAGATGGGATAAACCTTTTAACAACGACATATTTATCCATACTTGGATTAGTTCGGGCATCCCCGGTATTTCCAGCCGCCAGCCCTCATCATCAGTGAGGTGCAGATGGAGCTTGTTCATTTTGTACATGGCCATCGCTTCCATAATTTTCTTCAGTTCGTCTGGACCATGGAAATTTCTTGCTACGTCTGAAAATATACAGACCATATAAACCCTTTACCTAATGAATATTCATAAAAGAAATTAAAGCCATACAACACGACCTACATAATGCCATTTAGGCAAACCGTACAGTATAATGTACATAATGCCACATAGAAAAGCCATACAACACAACCTTTACAATGCCACCTAGGCAAATAATGCAGTATTACCTAGACAACCCATACAGTATGATCTATATAATACCACTTAGACAACCCATACAGTATGATCTATATAATAACACTTAGACAAACCATACAGTATGATCTATATAATAACACTTAGACAAACCATACAGTATGACATTTTTTTAACAAACTATACAGTACAATCTATATAAAAGCCACTTAGACAAACCATACAGTATGACGTATATAATATCACTTAGACAAACCATACAGTACAACGTATATAATACCACTTAGACAAACCATACAGTACGACCTATATAATACCACTTAGACAAACCATACAGTACGACCTATATAATACCACTTAGACAAACCATACAGTACGACGTATATAATGACACTTAGACAAACCATACAGTATGACGTATATAATGACACTATGACAAACCATACAGTATGACGTATATAATGACACTTAGACAAACCATACAGTACGACCTATATAACACCACGTAGACAAACCATACAGTAAGACCTATATAACACCACTTAGACAAATCATACAGTACAACCTATATAACACCACTTAGACAAACCATACAGAACGACCTATTTAACACCACTTAGACAAACCATACAGTACGACCTATATAATACCACTTAGACAAACCATACAGTATGACCTATATAATACCACTTAGACAAACCATACAGTACGACGTATATAATGACACTGAGACAAACCATACAGTACGACGTATATAATGACACTTAGACAAACCATACAGTACGACCTATATAATACCACTTAGACAAACCAAACAGTACGACCTATATAATGACACTTAGACAAACCATACAGTACGACCTATATAATGACACTTAGACAAATCAAATACTGTGACTTAAATAATGACACTTAAACAAAGTGCAGTTAGACCTATATTATGCCATTCAGACAAAACATGTAGTACTGCCACTTCGACAAACCATACGGCGGGAACGATATAATGCCTCTCGGGAAAATATGCAGTAAGACCTAATTTATGCCACTAAGAAAAACCATACAGCGCAACCTAAATAATGCTACTTAGATATATAATACAGTAAGACCTATATACATGTACTGTAATGCAACTTAGACAATCAAAACAGTACAACCCATATAATGACACTGAAAGCAGTTCCTAAAGGTGCTGTCTGATCTGGGTCTGTTCTGTCAGCAAAGGTATGAAAAGGTGTCTTTGTTAGGTAAAAGTTAAGCTGCCGTCATTGTAACTAATATGAAAACTCCGGTTCGGACAGGTTTTATTGTGCATTCTCTGGCAATTGTGACGCAATACATACCTGTTTCATTACTAGTGTGACGCAATACATACCTGTTTCATTACTAGAGTACAACCACAAGCCATCGCACTACTCACCGACATGCAGACCTCTATAACTGTAGCGTGGAGCATCCGTAACGCTGAAGGATGGGATCACTTGGGGAATTCCTTGCCCGCCTCGTGGTTTGAAAACGAGGCTAATCAAGGACTGCACAGCATAGAAGGCGCCCTCAGGTGTAGCGGCGACCACATAGATGACCAGTTTTTCTGGGTCAATTGTAAGAGAGTAAGCCTCGTCTTTGATTGCGTCATACATGCTCACATCTACGTATTTTTTAACAAACTCCACATATTTTTGCGGAGCTTTGCCAGTTGTCTCTGTCAGTTTCAATTTTTCTGGCAAGAAATAAAAATGTACAAGAAAGATAGCAAAGATCAACAGTTAAAAAGTCACTAGAGAAAAATCCAAGAAAATCACAATTTATCGAATTCTAGATTGTAGCTTTGTGAATGTCAGAAATCATAAATTATGTTCCAACATCATGATATGTTTAGATAAATAATTTACAGTTGAACTTCAATACCGGTACCTAGAACTTCAAGGGGTCGTACAATTTACTTCGAGATAACGGAAGTTGGAGTGATCCTATTTCTAATCTAGACAATTTCTCAAGTTCACATCTTAATTCAGGTCTAAAGCAATACTGAAAGCTCCTGTAGCAGCTTTCAGTATTACTTTCGATTTGCATTTAACTCTGGATATGCAAAGTAATACGTTTCAGAACAATTCTGTATAGTAAATTTTAGAAGGACCGATCTTGTACTTCGAGTTATACGAGGTCAAGATATCAGAGTTCGAGATATCAATGTTAACCCTTCTCTTGCTGAATTTTAAAACACATTTCTCCTTCTTTACCCATGCCCTGTTGTATAATTACATATATCTTCACTGTGTACAAGTATTTGGCTGTGCAATCACTACTGTGGAGTGCCCTGGTTGCACAATCAATTTGTAAATAATGCAGACCCTGATGAGACAGCTCCTGTAGGAGCTGTCTCATCTGGGTCTTCACTATTTACAGGTAGGCATATTGACGCGAATAGCAAGCGAAGGGTTAAACCGTATTTGACAATGCAGTCATTAACATTTAACCATCTGAACAAATATTTTGTTCAACCCTTTACTCCATAAAGATGCCTCTGTATGCTGTCTGATCAGGGTCTGCTCTGTTTGCTGATAAGATAATATAGATATGATTCTACAGATTCTGCGATGACCCCAACTTTCTGTGTTCCTATGCCATTAGAAGAATGCATCTGATTAGTATTCATGGTGTCATTATTTCTTATATAAATATTCATGGAAGAAAAATGTTTTCTAACTACAATTTCTTCCATTTCATTTCAAAGACATAAGCAGGATTCCAAACAGTTTGGATCTTGATGAAAAGCCGAGTCTCATCAGGATCCAAACTGTGAGTTACTCAGCGTCTCATCAGGATCCAAACTGAGTTACTCAGCATCTCATCAGGATCCAAACTGTTTGTAAAGATGATTTCCGATCTGCCAAAAGTAAGCTAAAGGGTTAACCCTTTTCTTCATATAAAAGTGTTGTCATGCATATGCAAACAGAGTAAACCAAGATCAGACGGCTCCTATAGGAAAACTGTCTGATCAGGGTCTACTCTACTTGCTAGTGAAATTTGAAATATCTGTTCCTTTAGTTTCTAAAATAGCTACAATGTTCCACCTTCCATATTTCATTTTGACTATTTTTCCATGAATATTCAGTAGATATTGAAATTTGCACTAAATATAGAACAGGCAATGGGTTAAACTTGTACAACAGAAGTTCGGTCCTAGAAACTGAAAACAAAAATATGAATCTGCATCTTTGGTTTGGTGAATGCCATAAAATATAAAACATTTTCCAGCATAAGCTATTTAGAAACGAATGTGTATTTGAGAAACTCTTATGCCCCCATACCTTTGACCCTGAAGGATGACCTTGACCTTTGACCCATGAACCAGGCAGTTCAACGCAACACATCATCTTTGTGTAGTGAAAATTTGTGCCAGGTTATTTTGAAATCCATTCACAGATAAAAAAAAAAGTTATAGAAGGGACACTAAATTTGGGACGGACGAACGGATGAAAGGACAGACAGACGGACCGATGGACAGGCGGACGGACGGATGGATGGAAGAAAGGACAATGCGATTACTATATGCCTGTTATTGGGGGGCATATAAATATATATAAGGCATTACCAAATACTGTGTTTTACATTGGTACAACACCAGTTACATTATGCACATTCTTCGTGATATCGAAACTTAAACAAGAGCTTAAAAAAGATACACACCAAGTCTGTCAAATTAAATAGATTCATAAATGGAATTGGGCCAAAAGCGAGTGTTAACAATAGTGTTCCTGCAGATACGTCATTGTTAAAAGTTACAAACAAGGTTTTAACCCATTACCTCATAGGCTATTTTTATATCCAACCTCTTTGAATAAATCCACCGAAAAGGAACATTAACTAGAAATAAGGAATATTTTAGAATTTTGAAGTTTTGAAACCAATTTGTGACATTTGCAAGCAGAGTAGACCCAGATCAGACTGCTCCTGTAGCAGCCGTCTGATCTGGGTCTGCTCTATTTTCTAATGGAATTTGAAAGATTTTTTTGTTTCTAAAATGGCTACAATGTTCCACATTTCATATTTCATTTCCCATGAATATTCAGGTATTGAAAAGTGTAATAAATATAGAACAGGGGAAATGTTAAAGTTTGAAATACCAAGGTTCCACTATAAATTCTATAATCACAAAAGACCAAATATTTGTTTACATGTATTAGTGCCACCTCTACGCTATTGAACGACTTGACATTTACCAATAGTCTAGGTTTAACTCTACATGAACTTATATGAGACACAAAGTAACTTGACATGGACTTATATGCGATACCGGGTAACTCTACCTGAACTTATATGAGACGCCAAGTAACTTGACATGGAATTATGTGAGACACCGGTGTGCTCGACATGGACTTATATGGGTCACAAAGTAACTCGACATTGACTAATATGAGACACCAAGTAACTTGACATGGGTTTATATAAGACACTGAGTAACTCGACATGGACTTATATGAAACACTGACTAGCTTGACATGGACTTATATGGGACACCAAGTAACTCGACATGGACTAATATGAGACACTGAGTAGCTTGACATGGGTTTATATGAGACACCGAGTAAATCGACATGGTTTTATATGAGAAACCGAGTAACTTGACATAGACTTATATGCGATACCGAGTAACTCTACCTGAACTTATATGAGACACCAAGTAACTTGAAATGGAATTATGTGAAACACCAAGTAACTCAACATTGACTAATATGAGACACCAAGTAACTTGACATGGTTTTATATGAGACACCGATTAGCCTTACATGAACTTATATGAGACACTGAGTAACTCAACATGGACTTATATGAAACACTGAGTAGCTTGACATGGACTTATATGGGACACCGAGTAACTTGACATGGACTAATATGAGACACCGAGTAACTTGACATGGGTTTATATGAGACACCGAGTAACTTGACATGGTTTTATATGAGACACCAATAACTTGACATGGACTTATATGAGACACTGAGTAACTCGACATGGACTTACATGGGACACTGAGTAACTCGACATGGACTTACATGGGACACTGAGTAACTCGACATGGACTTATATGAAACACTGAGTAGCTCGACATGGACTTATATGGGACACTGAGTAACTCGACATGGACTTATATGAAACACTGAGTAGCTCGACATGGACTTATATGGGACACTGAGTAACTCGACATGGACTAATATGAGACACTGAGTAACTTGACATGGGTTTATATGAGACACCGAGTAAATCGTCATGGTTTTATATGAGACACTGAGTAACTTGACATGCACTTATATGAGACACAGAGTAACTGAATATCTCATCTGAATCCAAAGTCTTTGATTTTAAATGGGAGAGAAATAGAAATAAAGGGCATGGTTAGAATTGAGGCTGGTGACATTTATTTTACCACATCATACATCATGTTTATCCTCACTGACTGGTCCCTTGTGGCTAGATAGATAGCCATCTAGTTTTAGCATCTAGTTTTAGAACTTTAATAACATAGATCTACATTTGTATTATAGAACACTAGCTCAATCTTCTTACTCTTGGGAACTACATTTCTGGAGTATGAATATTCTCAAATGGATGCTATAAGGCACATTCCCAATCTTCGTGCGATAGTGTAGAAAACTGAAACTAGAAAGGTCAACAGCTGCATGTTGGCAGTAAAATCACCTTGTTCAGAGCTACAGATAAAGGTGCATACTAAAATCGTCATTTCTCGCCAAACCCTATACTGTGACCACTCTTTATAATTGTCTCAAAGTTTGGTGGGGAAATAAAGGAGCTATTATTAAAAATATTATGCATCTTATCTGGACCTCTGCTTTGTAATATGCTGTTTATCTAGACTACTGGAGCAAGTTTTGCCCAAGGATATGTATCCTTTGTTCATAGCTGTTACAGTACAGGCTCGCTAATACGACCACCCAAAGAAGTCTAATTCTGGATTGTAGCTAAATGCATGCAGGCCAAATATTAATAATAATTATGCAGTGTTCTACATTACTTTTGTCCAACGCCATGTTTTACAGATATGTTTTGTGGTCACAGCAGCGAGAGTCATACTATGATACTATGAGCATACACGATATCAGGCTGCTTACCTGCTAAATATTGGGCTTCAGCAGGGAAAGGACCATCGCTTAGCACCACCCATACATTTGGGTCCCACTCAAATAGTTTCTTGTCATTCATTGTGATTGATAAAGGTGTTGGCAGAATATGTTGATCTGTCATCTTTTCAGCCGACGCTCGGTAAATGTCGTATCTTTCCGCCGGAGAATATGGGTGATCTGGTTCGTCTGGAGTTCGGTGATACTGGTTCGGACGGAGGAACTCGCCAACGTATGACAAATCTTCTCCGCGAGTACTTGATATTATTTTCGGCACAAGATCATTTCCGACAATATACCAGTTTGGCATTGAATCTGACCGAGCCACTTGTGTATAATGATGTTTTATTGTACAGGTAACTGTTGAAGATGGGAGAATGTCTTTAAAAACATCTGCAACAGGTTCTAACCAATAAAGCTGTCCGCTGAAGTGAAATAGTTTTAAGCCGCATTTTTTCAGGTAAAATCCATAGGGATACGGGTATTCACCATTTTCCACAAGCCTCATTGAGTAGAAATAGAGCTGCCATCTTTTGGCGGGAATCGGTCTGTTTCCGGAGTTGATAAACGTGTAATCACCGACAAAGAAATTGCTGCCAAAATTGTCGATGACGTCAAATTTAACAGTTAAGTATTTGGCAATGTAATCGATGTCCTCTTGAGAAGGGTGGGGTAGAGTTTTCGCTAAAATGAAATAGTTACTCTATTAATCCTTTCGCTGCCAAACACAGTCGTCTGCTAACTTTGTCGTCTGCTACAAATTTTCATTCTTTTGATTTTCTTCATTTTTCTTTCAAAAACATAGTAACAGTAACAAACGGTTTGGATCCTGATGAGACGCCGAGTTACTGGGCGTTTCATCTGGATCCAAACTGTTTGCATGGGTAATCACAGATCCGGCATTGGCAGCGAAAGGGTTAATCCTTTACTCTATAATATTCATGCAAGAAGAAATCACATTATGCATATCAATTATGAAATTTTATCGTGACATGTAAACGCAGGACGGTAGAAGAAAGTGTATACACATAATTATCTATATTTCTTAAGCAAACAGGGCAGACCCAGATCAGATGGCTCCTATATAATTATCTATATTTCTTAACACATTATCCCCTAGTGATGCATTTTTTGTGCCTCTATAAAATTCACATTGTGAAACCATTGTGATAAATAAAGCATTTGCTCCTATAGGAGCAAATGCTCTATTTATCGCAATGGTTTCAAACTACAAAATTCTAAATTTTTCCTTTTAATGCTCCTTTTTGGTAGCTTAATTAACAAGAGGGCCATGAGGCCCTGAAGCGCTCACCTGAGATACCCCAGGGGCGGGGCCATCATTTGTACAACCTTGGTAGAGAACCACAAGGCAAAGCAGTATGCCATTAATTAAAGGTCTAAGCCTTATGGCTTCAGAGAAAAATAATATATTTTCCCCATGAAAAACTGATAAGCCAAGCCAAGTTTCGCCCAGAGGTCATGGTCGTAAGTTGAACAATCTTTGTAGAGGACCATTAGATCATGCTACATGCCAAATATCAAAAGTCTAGGCCTTACAGTTTCAGAGAAGAAGATTTTTAAAGATTTTCCTATGAAAAACTGATAAGCCCTTGGGCGGGGCCATTTTTGGCCCTTGGGTCATAATTTGAACAATCTTTGTAGAGGACCATTAGATCATGCTACATGCCAAATATCAAAGGTCTAGGCCTTACAGTTTCAGAGAAGAAGAATGTTAAAGATTTTCCTATGAAAAACTGATAAGCCCTTGGGCGGGGCCATTTTTGGCCCAGTGGTCATAATTTGAACAATTTTTGTATAGGACCATTAGATCATGCTACATGCCAAATATCAAAGGTCTAGGCCTTACAGTTTCAGAGAAGAAGAATGTTAAAGATTTTCTTATGAAAAACTGATAAGCCCTTGGGCGGGGCCATTTTTGGCCTGGGGGTCATAATTTGAACAATCTTTGTAGAGGACCATAAGATCATGCTACATGCCAAATATCAAAGGTCTAGGCCTTACAGTTTCAGAGAAGAAGATTTTTAAAGATTTTCCTATGAAAAACTGATAAGCCCTTGGGTGGGGCCATTTTTGGCCCGGGGGTCATAATTTGAACAATTTTTGTAGAGGACCATTAGATCATGCTACATGCCAAATATCAAAGGTCTAGGCCTTACAGTTTCAGAGAAGGAGATTTTTAAAGATTTTCCTATGAAAAACTGATAAGCCCTTGGGCGGGGCCATTTTTGGCCCGGGGGTCATAATGTGAACAACGTTTCGTTCCCCCTAGCCACTGATGCTTCTGACAAAATTTGCTTAAAATCGGGTCAGCAGTTTCAGAGGAGATGTCGTTTGAAAATGTGGACGGACGCCGGACGACGGACGACGGACGCCGGACACCGGACGCTGGACGACGGACAAATAGCGGTCACAATAGCTCATCCTGAGCCTTTGGCTCAGGTGAACTAAAAAAGGTTGGATCTAAAAATAGCCTAGGAGAGAATGAGTTAAGCAAACAGGGCAGACCCAGATATATAGGAGCCGTTTGATTTGGGTCTACTATGTTTGCAAAGTCATGGAAAAGTGTTTATATGACAGAACGGGGTAAGAATAAAACAGATAATACAGAAAACTCTCAGATGAGCGCCTTACGTGTGCTCTTCATTAGGGTACTGCCTGCATTTTAACCCTTTACTCTATAAATATGCCTTTCTATGCCTTTGCAAACAGAGTAGACCCATATCAGACGGAATCTGTAGGAACCGTCTGACCAGGGTCTGCTGTGTTTGCTTATGATATGATACAGACATAATTCTACAGTTTCTGCCATGACTAAAAAATCCAATGTCATTGTGTTTTTTTTATAACAAATTAAATTAACTGATATTTATGATGTCATTATTTCTTACTTGAATTATTCATGGAGTAAAAGGTTAAGACAAGTGTTATATCTATCTCATAAAACAGGATCCGTGCTTATAAAACGTTTAGTTGAGCCTGAGTTCGTTCTCAAGTTTTTGATTGGTCAGATTTGAGCCTTTGGCTCAAATCTGACCAATCAAAAGCTTGAGAACTCAAATCTGACCAATCAAAAGCTTGAGAACGAAACTCGGACTCAACTAAAAGCTTTATAAGCATGGATTCAGTTTTGCTGTGGACAATACAACTGGATGAGGCCATGGGAAACCCCGCACTTGGAGAAATGTAAGAAATATGTAAGTATTTTAACCATTCGCTTGCTGAATTTTAAAACACATTTCTCCTTCTTTACCCATGCCCTGTTGTATAATTACATATATCTTCACTGTGTACAAGTATTGCGCTGTGCAATCAGTACTGTGGAGTGCACTGGTTGCACAATCAACTTGTAAATAGTGCAGACCCTGATGAGAATCTGGGTCTCCACTATTTACAGGTACGTATATTGACGCGATTAGCAAGCGAAGGGTTAACCCACATGCAGAAACTTTTCAAGCATTTGCAAATAGTAGACCCAGATCAGATGGTCCCTGTAAAAGCTGTCTGATCATGGTCTGCTCTGTTTGATTAAGGAATTATCATGTTCTACCAATGTCAAAAATGTCTTTGTTCACCCATTCCTCCATAAATACACCTTTCTAACAGAGTAGATCCAGATCAGACGGTGCCTATTGGAACTGCCTGATCAGGGTCTGCTCTGTTTGCTTTATGGGTTAATATGGATCTGTTTCTACGGCTTCTACCTGAGCCAAAACAATATGTATACTTATTCTATTATAAAGCAGCAGCTAATAAATATTCATGATGTCAGTTTAGTTTCTGCTTTGGCAAAATGTTTCGTGTGTTAACCTTTTCATGCATTTGCAAACAGAGTAGACCCAGCTCAGACAGCTCTTATAGGAACCATCTGGTCAGGGTCTGCTATATTTGCTGATAATATAGATATGATTCTACACTTTCTGGCCTGGCCAAAACTTCCTGTGTCCATGTACTATTATAAGAGTTAATCTAATTAATATTCATGACATCATGTTTTCTTACATGAATACTCATGGCCGAAAGGGTTAATATGCCATATCGAAACTTAATCTAACTAATAGTCATTATTTCATCATTTCTTACATGGTTATTCATGGAGTAAAGGGTTAATAATGTGGTAAGAATCAGCTAATTAATAGTCATGATGTTATTATATCTTACAAGAATATTAAACAGGGAAAAAGTTAACCTTTTCCTCCATAAATACGCCTTTCTACCCCTCTGTAAAAGTCACCTGTTGAAACCATTGTGATAAATAGAGCATTAAGGAGCAAATGCTCTATTTATCACAATGGTTTCAAACTACAAAATTCTAAAAGTTTCCTTTTCTCTAGTTAATGCTCCTTTTCGGTAGATTTATTCAAAGTGGTTGGATCTAAAAATAGCCTATGAGGGAAAGGGTTAACCAGAGCTCTATTTAACCCTTTGAGAAGAAATAATCATATCATGAATACTGATCAGATTAATTGTTATAAAACACATGGACACATACTTTTAGGCCATGGAAGAAACGATATTACATCATAAGCAAACAGAGCAGACCCTGATCAGACAGTTCCTAAAGGAGTCATCCGATCTGCGTCTACTCTGTTGCAAATGTGTAGAAAGGCGTATTTATAGAGAGAAGCATTAACCTTTTTCTGACAAATAGGCCTTTTTATGCCTTTGCCTTTTTGTCATGACAGAAACTGTAGTCTCAGATCTATATCGTTCCATAAGTAAACAGCGAGGCCCTGATCTGGATCCTCTCTGTTTGCAAATGCACAAAAAGGCATATTTATTTCTCAAGTAAATGATGAACTAATACATCATGCACAATGGTGGTCCCTTTACATAAGTCACGGTGCTGCTCTTTTCGAAATGTGGAAGCCTATAATATAATTCATAATAATCTGTTTTTCATTTGTTATTCCATTCCCTCATAGGCTATTTTTAGACTCAACCGCTTTGAATAATTCTACCAAATATAAGTATTTATCAAAAACCATTGTGATAAAAAAAAAGCATTTGCTCCTTTTTTTGAGCAAATTCTCTATTTATCACACTGGTTTCAAAAAGTGATTTTTACAGAGGCGTTAATATTCGTCAATATGAGGGGATGCATTAACCCTTTCCCTGATGAATATTCATATTTGACTCAGGCAGAAGCTGCAGTATCAGATCTATACTCCATAAGCAAACAGAGCAGACCCTGATCAGATGGCTCCTATAGGAGCCATCTGATCTGGGTCTAACCTGTTTGCAGATGTGTCAAAATGCGCTTACATAAGGGAAAGGGTTATTTAAATATGAGGGTTAACTATAGTTCAAATGTGCATATTGAATTAATCTCATTTTCATTTCGAATGTTGTTTCTGCAAGATTTCTTTTGCTGGTGTGACCCCTGGAAAAATATGTCAATATGGAACCCCCTCCGATCTGGGTCTACATTGTTTGCCTGTTTACATAAATGGACACTAGACACAAATAGGTTAATGCTAAATCTGTACTTAATCATTACACCCCCCTTTAATGCTAGAAACGTGTGTATTGGCTTTTGCAAACAGTGTAGACCCAGATCAGAGGTGTTCTAGAGGAACACTCTGTTCGTTCAGGGTATGTCCTATTTGTCAGTCAAAATAATCTCACTAATTATATCCTTTCATTTTGAATTGAATCTATCGTTAAACATTAAAATACCATTCCGTTTTTTATTATTCAGCATTCAAAAGATCAAGTAGCCTCCATACATACTTTCATGTACCTCTGTGTTGAACTATTTCACTGCTAAATATTGTAGTCTGTTAACCCATTCCCTCATATTGAAGCCTTTTGACGCCTCTGTCAAAGTCTCTATCTGAAAACCATTGTGATAAATAGAGCATTTGCTCCATAGGAGCAAATGCTCTATTTTTAACACAATGGTTTCAAAACTACTAAATTCTGAAAGTTTCCTTTTCTCTAATAAATGCTCCTTTTTGGTAGATTAATTCAAAGAGGTAAGACCTAAAAATAGCATATAAGGTAATGGTTTAAATGTGTCGTCTGCTACAGCTTCCGATTGTTTGTTTCTTCCAATTGGATCCAAACTGTTTGCATATAGGTATTCACAGATGTGACATTGAAAGCGAAAGGGTAAATCACTAATTTCGTTTACTGTTTTATTATTTAAATATTTATTTCTTATCATACCTTGAGCAAACAAAAATAAATGCTTACCTGCAAAGACGGCCTGGGGCAAGTTATCGCTAAGTCCCTGAACTGGCAGACCTGGATTTCTTAAATAGAAATTAGATATGACATACATACAATTTCGTTGGTGGTGGTTGTGGTGGTGGTTATTGTTAGTGGTGATGGTGCTGGTTGTTGTTGTTGTTCATGGTGGTAGTCGGTGGTGGTGGTGATGTTGGTTGTGCAAGATGTGGTGATGGTAGTGTTGGTGATGGTGGAGGTATTGGTGTTGTTGTTGGTGGTTGTTATTGTTAGTGATGCTGCTGGTTGTTGTTGTTGTTGTTTTGGTGTTGGTGGTGGTAGTTGGTTGTGGTGCTGGTGGTGCTAGTGGTGCCGATGGTAGTGTTGGTGATGGTGGTGGTATTGGTGTTGTTGTTGGTGGTGGTTATTGTTAGTGGTGCTGGTGCTGGTTGTTGTTGTTCATGGTGGTAGTTGTTGTTTTTGGTGGTGGTGTTGGTGGTGCTAGTGGTGCCGATAGTAGTGTTGGTGATGGTGGTGGTATTGGTGTTGTTGATGTTGGTGGTGGTTATTATTGTAGTAGTAGTCATAGTAGATGAGAAATTGTCACTTCATGAAAATTCAGTACTATCTGGCCTGTATGACTTGTATTTACTGAGACATAGTGACATACTTTAACGCTTTACCTCACTGAGAGACATTTTTTACCTCTCATGCAAACAAAATAAACCCAGATCAGATGACTCCTGTAAGATGGCTCTGACCAGGGTATGTTCTGTTCGCTTATGAAAGTATATGTGTTTACAGTTTCTGTCAAACACAAAGATTCCTGTTTGCATATATTATTTTAAAAAGTTAGGTAATAAATATTCATGATTTACACAAATATTCATGATTTACACAAATATTCATGAGGCAGAGGGTCAAATACTAAAATCGCCACTTATCAGATAAAACAATAACGGAGCAATTATTGGAAACAACATGTAATTAGTGTATCTTATATATTATAGATCAGTGTATACCCCTGATCACCCTAGGTATTCAGACAGCCTGTATCACCTCCCCACCAATCTGTTAAGCTGAATCATTCATTTAACCCTTCGCTTGCTATTCATGTCAATATACCTACCTGTAAATAGTGAAGACCCAGAGGAGACAGCTCCTGCAGGAGCTGTCTCATCAGGTTCTGCACTATTTACAAGTTGATTGTGCAACCAGTGCACTCCACAGCAGTAATTGCATAGCGAACTACTTGTACACAGTGAAGATATATGTAATTATACAACAGCGCATGGGTAAAGAAGGAGAAATGTATTTTAGAATTCAGCAAGAGAAGGGTTAAGCACCATTTTAATAACTTAAAATTAAACTGACATAGTAACAAATAGTGTAGACCCTGATCAAATTGTTCCTAAAGGAGCAGTTTGATCTGGGACTGCACGTTTTGCCTAAGTTTGTCTGTCTCAATACTTAGGGTAATTAGGGTTACACAAGATGTGTTTGTGAAACACTATGCCCCCTCAATATGATATTTGACCCTGAAGGATGACATTGATATTGACATGTCACCCCTCAAACTGTGTAGCTTCATGTGGTACACATGCATACCAAATATCAAGTCTGTATCTCTACTGGTTCAAAAGTTATGGCCAATGTTAAAGTTGGTGACCTTTGACCATGAAGGATGACCTTGACATTGACATGTCACCCCTCAAACTGTGCGGCTTCATGAGATACACATGCACACCAGTATCAAGGCTGTATATCTACTGGTTCAAACGCTATGGCCAATGTTAATGTTGGTGACCTTTGACCTTCAAAGATGACCTTGACCTTGACATGTCACCCCTCAAACTGTGCACCCAAATGAGAAACACATATACCAACTATCGAGTCTGTATCTCTACTGGTTCAAAAGTTATGGCCAATGTTAAAGTCGGTGACCTTTGACCCTGAAAGATGAACTTGACCTTGACATGCCACCCAAAACTGTGCAGCTTCATGAGATACACATGTATACCAAATGTCAAGTCTGTATCTCTACTGGTTCAAAAGTTATGGCCAATGTTAAAGTCGGTGACCTCTGACCCTAAAATATGACCTTTACCTTGACATCCACCCAAAACTGTGCAGCTTCATGAGATACACATGCATACCAAATATCAAGACTCCAATATCTCTATTGGTTCAAAAGTTATGGCCAATTTAAAGTCGGTGACCTTTGACCCTGAAGGATGACCTTGACATGTCACCCCTCAAACTGTGCAGCTTTATGAGATACACAAGCATGCCACATATCAAGTCTTTATCTGTACTGGTTCAAAAGTTATGGCCAATGTTAAAGTCGGTGATTTGACCCAAATTTGACCTCTGACCTTTAAGGATGACCTTGACATTGACATGTCACCCCTTAAAATGTGCGGCTTTATGAGATACATTTGCACGCCAAATATCAAGTCTCTATCTGTACTGGCTCAAAAGTTATGACCAATGTTAAAGTTACATACAAACAGACAATTTGATCTTTGACCCTGAAGAATGACCTTGACCTCGACATGTCACCCCTCAAAATGTGAAGCTTCCTGAGATACACAAGCATACTAAATATCAAGTCTCTATCTCTACTGGTCCAAAAGTTATGGCCACTATTAAAGTCAGTGATTTGACCCATATATTTGACCTCTGACCTTGAAGGATGACCTTGACCTTGACATGTCACCCTTCAAAATGTGCGGCTTAATGTGATACATATGCATGCCCAATATCAAGTCTCTATCTGCACTGGCTCAAAAGTTATGACCAATGATAAAGTTGCGTTAAAGTTACAGACAAAAAACTAGACAATTTGACCTTTGACCCTGAAGGATGACCTTGACCTTGACATGTCACCCCTCAAAATGTGCAGCTTCATGAGATACACAAGCATGCCAAATATCAAGTCTCTATCTCTACTGGTCCAAAAGTCATGGCCAATGTTATAGTCGGTGATTTGACCCATATATTGACCTCTGACCTTGAAGGATGACATTGACCTTGACATGTCACCCTCAAAATGTGCGGCTTTATGAGATACATACGCATGCCAAATATCAAGTGTCTATCTGTACTGGCTCAAAAGTTATGACCAATGTTAAAGTTGCTGACAAACAAACAGACAAACAGACAGGGCAAAAACAATATGCCCCCCCAGATCTGATCTGGGGGGCATAAAAATACAACAATGTATATACCGATTTGTAGCATTCTGTGGACGTCCGACATAGCGTTCTTGTACGAATACTGTGTTAATTGTTTGTTCAGTAACATGCAAGGATCTAAAACATGAGAAATATATAAGTGACAAGGGTTCCACACTGATGTAAAATACACCCATCCCGGCCACAGAAACAATTTCTGCAAACAAAGGGCCACAATTCCAAAATGATTGAAGAGATGTCACTGGTTATCAGAATTTAGCTGAGATATTATGCCCATTATAATTATGAGTTTGGTGATTGTTGGACAACAGCTTCCCAAGTTAGAGAGTGGACAACTAAACAGGAGGCAACCCGCTGTCCGCTTGCCAGCTCACCTGTCAACCTGCCTGCCCGCATAACAGGAGGAATCCCGCCTGCCCGCTTACCAGTCCGTGTCTCCACCTGCCTGTTCGAATGACAGTACACAGTCATAGTTCAAGCGTCCTAGTTCGAATCGAAATGGATACTTTTTAGCAGTAAATGTAAAGTACAACTCTTTCCCCATTTGAAAAAAAATAATGTCTGCTCAAATTTATATCTGGTGCAAATTTTACTTCAGATTTGGAAGGCTTTAGAAAAACTAGACTGAGTGTCAAACAGCTTGGATCCTGATAAGACACCAAACTACTCTGCATCTCAGCTGGATCCAAGATGGATCAGGTCGCGTTTAGCGAGAGAAGGGTTAAAATGGTTAACCCTTTCCTCCATAGGCTATTTTTAGTCCCAACCTCTTTTAATGAATCTACCCAAAAGGAGCATTTACTAGGGAAAAGCAAAATTTTAGAATTTTGTAGTTAGAAACTATTGTGATAAATAAAGCATTTGCTCCTATAGGAGCAAATGCTCTATTTATCACAATTGTTTCAAGAAGTGGTTATTACAGAGGCACAGAAAGGCGTATTCATGGAGGAGAAGGTTAAATATATAGCGAGGCAAATACTAGACATTTCATATTGATTTTTCTTGAATAAGCAAGTGCACATACTGTTATCATAATCATATTTCAGTTTTAACATGCTTGGCATATGTTGCTAAGGTTAGAATTATGATTGTGTTAGATATGTTACCATTAATATATCCCAATACTCATTATCTAAATAGCGATCTACATCACTGATGTCAATAATTATAATATAGTATTCCCCTCTATGAACAGTGTGTGAGTCATTTATTTGTGCCAGTTATTATAACATACATGTATAGTATTCCCCTCTATGAACAGTGTGTGAGTCATTTACACATATCAGTTATTATAACATACATGTATAGTATTTCCCTCTATGAACAGTGTGTGAGTCATTTACACATGTCAGTTATTATAACATGCATGTATAGTATTCCCCTCTATGAACAGTGTGTGAGTCATTTACACATGTCAGTTATTATAACATACATGTATAGTATTCCCCTCTATGAACAGTGTGTGAGTCATTCATTTATGGTTTAGGTTTTGATTTTTGGCTGACGATCATTTAGCCCCTCGCCACAGTGATTCGAATCCCAACCTGAGTATTTGGATTTTTTCATACGGGAAAGCCTTCCAGCTGACTTGCGGTATGGTTCTACAAGTGTGTTCGTCTGTGCACAAGACAATTTGTCCAGTGCACAGAAAAAACTTGGATCTTCTTCCGCTGGATGTCGTGAAATACTGCTAGAACGACGTAAAGTCATGATACAAACAAACAAACATACAAACAAACAAACACACAAAACAAATTTCCAGTAATATCATTCTATTACATGAAATACTGGAATCTTTTTTAAACTGAAAATTTTGTGATTAAAGTAGAACCTGCTTTAAGAGATCTTACATTGATTGGACACAGAGATCTTAAAAAGCATATGGTTGCTTAATACAGGGCAAAAGTAATGCAGAAAGCTCCTATATGAACTTTCTGCATTATTTTTTACCTATATTAAGCTCTCACCTGCTTTACAGTCCCATAATTCAGACAACTGATGGTCGCTTATGACAGATTATACTGTATAAAAATTAGCTACAATTCATTTCTAAATTCTTACAGCAATACCATAATTATTCTAAGTTTTCAATCAAACAAATTTAGGCCAACAGTGCAGACCCACATCAAATTGTATGTAACATGGCAAAACATAATGTCTTAACCCTTCGCTTGCTCAATTTTAAAATACATATCTCCTTCTTTACCCCTGCCCTGTTGTATAATGACATATATCTTCACTGTGTACAAGTATTTCGCTGTGCAATCACTGTTGTTGAGTTCACTGGTTGCACAATCAACTTGTAAATAGTGCAGACCCTGATGAGACAGCTCCTGCAGGAGCTGTCTCATCTGGGTCTTCACTATTTAGAGGTAGGTATAGTGACGTGAATAGCAAGCGAATGTCTAATTATGTTTTGCCATGTTATGTACACAGTTTTACCGAAATAAATCTATCTATCTATCTAAATTGCTTTTGAAGGATCATTTTGATCTATTTGCGAATAATTCCATTTTAAAGTTATCAAAATGGTTGCCACATACACTTATTCAGCTTTACAAACTTGATTAGAGGATGCAATGCATGTCAAAATATTTTGGTTAAAGGAAGACATCGGGGTTGGATGTCGCAAAATGATATCCACGAAACATATAAGCAGGCTAAAACATTACATATACCATTTATTGTAACATTCAAGACTTTATAAATATCTACATATCAATATTTGACTTGGCGTATAATTCAAGGCCGGAAATCTAACAGGAAACTGCCTATATGTGTCTTGCCCGCGCTTGAATTTATGACCAAGACAAGATAAGATAAGATAAGTGATAATGTTTTATTATTGTGACTTGTGCATTACACAAATATATCAATGACAATATATAAAATAATAAACTCACAGGTAGCACCCGGCCCTTTGGGCCTATAAGTCACCACAATTTTGATAATATATATATTACTTATATATTACACAGCTAAACATGGGTATGTACTTTATTACAAAATCATACATTTGATAATAGAAATTCTTGTGTAAACTTTTAATATGCTTAGGTGTTTCATGAATGTATTTTTCACACTTTTGCAAACAGAGTAGATCAAGATCAGATGGATCTTGCAGGATTAGAGTCTGCTCTGATTGCTTAAAAAGTTATTATAGATCTGACTCTTCAGTTTTTTCCAATTCCAAAATATTCACATATGCCATTATAAACAAAAGTGTCATGATGGCCCTATATCGCTCACCTTCGAATTATAGCAATAGATAGAGATAAACTAGTCACAACTATCTCCAGGTAATGAAGATAAGAGAGCCATAGTAGTTTTATTTTTTTCAAGGGAAGATTATTCATTTTGTTCAAAAAGCATGGTACATGTAGTCATAATTAATTCTCATTATGGTCATCACACGACTATTCCTACCAAATGTCACTCAAATTGGACCACTGGTTTTGAAGATGATTTTTGACCTAGGCACGCCCCTGGTGGCCATTTTTTTAAAGATATCAACATTGATTTTAACAATTTTGATAAAGAGTCACCAGGCAATTATTCCTACCAAAAACCCATTCAATTTGGACCATCAGTTTTGGAAAAGAAGATTTTTAAAGGTTTTCTACGCAGTTGAGTTATATAAGAATCTAGCCTCGGCACTGGCGTCTATGTTTTTTGAGATAACAACAAAATTTAACAATTGTGATAAAGAGTCAACTATTCCTACCAAACCCATTCAAACTGGATCATCTATTTTGGAGAAGAAGATTTTTAAATGTCTGCTATATACATGTATTATATTGGGAAATCCAGCCACGCCCCTGGTGGCCATGGTTTTTTTTAGATATCAACATGATTTTAACAATTGTGATAAAGTGTCACCTGGTAACTATTCCCACCAAATGCCATTCAAATTGGACCACCGGTTTTGGAGAAGAAGATTTTTAAAGTTTTTCTATACATTCATTTACATAAGTAAATCTAGCCACGTCCCTGGCAGCAGAGACATGTATGTATATGTCTCTGCTGGCAGCCATGTTTTTTGAGATATCAAAATGATTTAAGCACTTTTGATAAAGGGTCACCAGTCGACTATTTCTAACAAATGCCATTAAAACTGGACCACCGGTAGAAAGATGGTTTTAACAATTTTGGTAGAGGGTCACAACTCACAAGAAGACTATTCCTATCAAATATCATTCAAACTGAACCATTAGTTTTGAAGAAGAAGTTTTTTTTAAAGGTTTTCTTGACATTTATATAAGTTAATCTAGCCCCTGGCAGCCATGTTGTTTTTTAGATATCAACATGATTTTAACACTTTTGATAACTGTTCTCAAGTGAACTATTCCTACTCAATGCCATTCAAATAGGACCATCGGGGTTTGAGCTGAAGAGTTTAAAAGGTTTTGTATATACAGTAGAACCCCTCTGATGTGACCACTTAATAAATAAACATGGCTGTCTTAATAAGCAGGTGGTTGCTTAAGGCAGTACAAAAGTAATACAGAAAGCTCCTCTTTTTATCCTGCATTAAGCCACCATCTGCATCTAGCACCTAGAATTAAACCTCTTTTAGGTGGTCGCATTAGCGGGGTTTTACTGTACATGTAGTTATGTAGGGAAATCTAGCCCCGCTCCTAATGGCCATGTTTTTTTCAAGATATCAACATGATTTTAACAATTGTGATAAAGGGTCACTAGGGGACTATTCCTACCAAATGCCATTCAAATTGGACCACTAGTGTTGGAGAAGAAGATTTTTAAAGGTTTTCTATATAGTTATGAAAAGAAATCTAGCCCCGACCCTGGCGGCCATGTTTTTTTAGATATAAAGATCATATGAACTAAACTGGGCCTTAAACAGTTACCGAAATAAAAGTTCAAAGTTCAAAGATGTTTTTAACATTTTTGTTAGAGGAATAATAAATGATAAAGGAAGACTATTCCTATCAAATATCATTTAAGTCTGACCATTGGTTTGATGGTTTCAGATAAGAAAATGTTCAAAGCTATATGTTTTGGTTGCCATGTTTTCTACATGGATCAATACTCTTTAATTAATTTTATAGAGCATGATACAACGATCATTTCTGTAGAGTTTGGTTACACTCTACCTTGCGGTTTTAGAGGAGATGTCGTTTAAAGCGATTGTTAATGGAATGACTTTCTGCTATATAGTTATATACGGTTTGGATGTTATGTGACTATTCTTTTGGTCTGAAAATAGTCACATAAAACGAAAATCTTGTCCTATAAAAAGACAAACACAAAATATATTTTATCCTCAATGTCACATAACCATCAATCCGTGTGAGCGGACACCGGACGATGTGCGACCACAAAAGCTCACCTGAGCATACTCAGGTGAGCTAAAAATGAACTATTAAATATTCATATTCGATAATATTCAACCGGGAAATGGTTGAATATGGCATTCGTTGGAGGATCCCTATTCTTCATTACATCAGCACCACGAAAAAGGACAACGGGACATATACAAACACATAAATAAGCTGATAAATAGTTTCCATAACGACGTCCGATCTACAGGGTTTCCAAAAAACAACAACAACGGAACCCGGGATTAAGATATGAAAGTTATCCCATTTCTGTCAAACTTAATTTAAATGTATGTACATGTATCTTAGTAGAGACAACATTTTGCAATGTATTGTCTAAATTTTGTCTAAACATATTCATTGAAATTTAAGATATCAGCATTTAGACGAAAGCATCAAAAACTCCGTTTTTAACTTGATATAGGCATGGACAATGCAATGTACGCATATCGTTTTAAAACAGATGTTAGGTGCATTCATTAAAATACTCATATCTTTAAGACCAATGCATACTTTTAAGAGAAATTTGGTAGAAATATGCACAAATGACATATCTACAAAATTAGATATTTACATTGTAAGGTGTCCTCTTACATTGGTTAAAATACACATTTGACCCAGGGTTCAGTTCTTTTTGGGACACCCTGTACATGGATCATGTAGATCTGCATAGCTATTTAATATCTAAAATAACGTGTTACTACGACAACCGTCGTATCAAAAGCTTACAAACATTTTTAAAAATGAGAAAAGACAATAATCATGGTTACCTGTTGAACCGAACTATTATTATCACAGCTCCAATTATCAGGACCATGTGGACCTTTTTCCTAAACATTCTGACCATGTTGTGAAGTGCGTACCGGTACATGCGTATATAATGTTTATGGGATATTCAGCGTACACGAATTAAGATGGTACCATCCTTCCCCACGTGGCTAACACAATACTATGTATTCCTGAAAATAAAATAAAAATCAACTTATCATAGTTGTATCGTTTCTAGCCATGTGTTACCTTCTATAGCCGTTTCCTTCGTGATAGAAACACAGGTGCTAGGCACGTGACAATTTCATAAATACTACAGACAAACATCTTCAAATAAATTTAGACATCATACTTTGGCAGAATATTTTTTTTTATTTTTTTCGTATAGTATTATTTTCATATAATACATAGTACTATACTCTGCGAAAATAATAAAAACTTTTTTTCTGTCAAAGTATGGTGTCTAAACGTGTTTGAAGATGTTTCTCAGTAGTAGTTATGAAATGGCCAGGCGTCTGGCACCTGTGGATAGAAACGTCTTTTCACATCTTTGCAAACCGGATAGAATCACCCAGGGTCTGCTATATATGCTTATGACTTGATCAATATCTGATTCTACAGTTTTTGTCAAAGCAAGAAAATCTCTTCAGCAAAGAAGAATGACGTCATTATTTCTTACATGCGTTTTATTCAACAGGGACAGGGATAGCTATTTTTTTTTGCGCTATATGACCTATGTCACAGTGTCGTAAAACCAACTCACTCACTCACCCATTCTATTTTAACATGGGTGTTCTGGATATTTATCTGCTTCAATTTACAATAAAACGCAATACTTCGAGATTTTAGTAATAGAGAATCGGTGTCTTTTTATGCAGATGGCAGCTTAATGCAGGGTGAATGCCACACAGAAAGCTCCCAGAGGAGCTTCCTGTATGTCTTTCTCCCTGCATTAAGCTGCCACCTGTCTTGAAAACCAATAAGGGTACTTGTTTTTAGTTGGAATTATCTGTGTATAACTGGATTATGTTTCACACATTCATATGAGATTGCCAGTTTACATTTACGACAATCGTTTTGCGATCCACATCTTGTCCTAAGTTA
The DNA here is from genome assembly GCA_963576725.1 of Azorinus chamasolen. Lineage (NCBI taxonomy): Eukaryota > Metazoa > Mollusca > Bivalvia > Cardiida > Solecurtidae > Azorinus > Azorinus chamasolen. The sequence goes on along the minus strand of OY755246.1, from coordinate 36,105,149 downwards.
CCAACGGTAACAGCTTTAACAGAATGATATGAGAAATTCAACGTCGATGACAACAGGAGGATCATAAAACCCTGAAGCGCGCACCTGAGATAACCACCGGGACGGAGCCATCTTTTACCTAGAAGTCATCATTTGTACATCCATGGTAGAGGACCATAAGGCAAAGCTGCATGTCATTAATAAAAGATTTAAGCGTAATTTTTTCAGAGAAAAATATTTTATATTTTCCCCATGAAAAATTGATAAGCCCAGGACATGACCAAGTTTCGCCCGGATGGCGGGGTCGTAAGTTGAACATACTTGCCAGAGGACCACAAGGCAAAGCTACATACCAAATATGGAAGGTATGGGTCCTATGGTTTTCACGGACTAAGACTTTTTAAGGTTTTAAAGTCGATGAAAATTAAAATGCCTCTGGGCGGTTTTTTTACCAAAGGGTCATAATTTGTACAATCTTGGTAGAGGACTATATGGTTAAGCTGCATTTCAAACATTAAAGGTATTGGCCTTATGGTTTCAGAAAAGAAAAATCTTTAAAGGTTTTCCTATATAAGTCTATGTAAAACTGATAAACATCGGAGTCGGGGTCATACTTTGAGCAAACTTTGTAGAGTACTATCAAATAATGATATATACCAACTATCAAAGGTCTGGGTATTTTAGTTTCAGAAGAAGATGTTTAAAGATTTTCCTATGAAAAACTGAAAAAGCCCTGGGCGGGGCTATTTTCGACCCGGGGGTCAAAATTTGAACAATCTTTGTAGAGGACCATTATACCATGCTACATACAAACTATCAAAGCTCTAGGCCTTTCATTTTCAAGGAAGAAGATTTTTAAAGATTTTCCAATAAAAAAAACTGATAGGCCCTGGGACAGGGCCATTTTTTACCCAGAAGCTATAATTTGAACAATGTTTGTAGAAGATCATTAGATGACGCTTTATACCAAATAGGTATAGGCCTTACAGCTTCAGAGAAGAAGATTTTTAAAGTTTCCTATGAAAAACTGATAAGCACTAGGGCGGGGCCATTTTTTGCCCGGAGGTCATACTTTGAACAATCTTGGTAGAATCCAATTATATGATGATACATACCAAAAATCAAAGTATAGGCCTTACAGTTTCAGAGAAGAAGATTCTTAAAGATTTTCCAATTGAAAACTGATAAGCCCCGGGGCGGGGCCATGTTTTGGTCCGGGGTTATAATGTGAACATTATTTCGTTCCGCCTATCCACTGGTGCTTCTGACAAAATTAAGAGCTAGGGCGGGGCTAGTTTTTGCCCTGAGGTCATAATTTGAACAATCTTGGTAGAAAACAATTATATGATGATACATACCAAACAGCTCTAGGCCTTACAGTTTCAGAGAAGAAGATTCTTAAAGATTTCCAATTGAAAAATGATAAGCTCCGGGGCAGGACCATTTTTTGGTCCGGTGTAATAATTTGATCAATCTTTGTATAGGACTATTAGATCATGCTACATATCAAACACCAAAGATCTAGGCCTTACAGTTTCAGAGAAGAAGATTCTTAAATAGTTTCCTATGAAAAACTGATAAGCCCCGGGGCAGGGCCATTTTTGTCCGGGTCATAATTTGAACAATCTTTGTACATGGCCATTAGATCATGCTACATACTAAAATACCAAAGCTCTAGGCCTTACAGTTTCAGAGCGAGCGGAAGATTGTTTTAAAGATTTTTCTATGAAAAACTAATAAGCCCCGGGGCGGGGCCATGTTTTGTCCGGGGGTCAAAATGTCAACATTATTTCGTTCCGCCTAGCCACTGATTCTTCTGACAAAATTTGGTTAAAAGCGGGTCAATGGTTTCAGAGGAGATGTCATTTGAAAATGTGAACGGACGCCGGACAGATCGCGGTCACAATAGCCCATGTTGAGCCTTCTGCTCATATGAGCTAAAACAGTGTACACATAGACAAGTCGTCATACTTAAACATATCTGATCAGGGTCTGCATTGCTCCACCATTAACGCAAAAATAATGTTGTTTACAACCGGTGTAAATGGTGCAGAACCAGAGTATAAGTGTGCTACATGTTGCCGTCATATATGTCTACACAGCATTTCCTCATGACATCACGAGTTTGAAAGGATGGCAAAGCCACGCCCCCAATTATGATATATGACATGTATTTGCTTACTTTGATTCATTCAAGGGTTTGAGAAACCGATGTGCGTGCCTTTAACCCTTTACCGCATAAATACGCCCTTGCAAACGGAGTAGACCCAGACCAGACGGCTCCTATAGGAGCCGTCTGATCAGGGTCTACTCTGTTTGCTTATGGACTAATATAGATATGATTCTACAGTTTCTGCCGTTGCCAAAATGTCCTGTGCCATTTTGAAAAAATAATCTAATTAATACACGTATTCATGATGTCATTATTTCTCACATGAATATCCATGGCAATAAAGGGTTCCCAAAAGTATACCCTCTTTAAATGTCGCATAAGGCTGGTTCTACTGTATGTAATTCTAATCAAATGTTTCATTTACACGTACTATCTATGTTCCTGTAACATACTGTTTTTCTCTGCATTGAGTCACCATCTGTTGGGCAGGCTGATAAATCTTAATTCAGATGGCCAGTTAAGGTTTATTGAACAGTTACTTATATGGATTGTCATATCCTATAAAGAACGGTCCGCACAGTATATGGAGGACGATTAACGCCAAAAATGCATCATGCTTTTTGACATTTCAATTTGCTTCATGTTAAATGCATTCTGCTAAATGATTACTGCATGCCATGACGTGCTTTCTTCTTTCATTGAAGTTTCTTCCTCGATCTGACATTCAACCTTCTCTAAACTTATTTATTAATTATAATAAACGTCAAATGATTTGTTTCATTATTTTGTTTCATTGTTTAAAACACTTTAAAGTACATGTATATTATTTTAACGGTTTGCGTGGTGCTTGATAATTGATTCGTGGTGCGTTGTTACAACTTCGCTACGTTCGACCCCGTCTTTGTCGTTATCTAGCAGCCAATTAATTTAAGAGGCACGGACTAAAACGCTGAAGTGATTTGCCTAATAGGAAAACACTACGACATAGAAATAGAAGTTTTCCAAAAACGCTGAAGACAAAGAAATAGAAAGAAGGTGACTGATCCATTACATTACAGTTAGGAAGGGGGTATATACTTATGTCAACACGTGTACGGTAAAACAGAAGATTACAAGAAAAGCATTGATGTAAACCTCAAAGGGCGCCATTATAAAGAACAGCCATGCTGGTTTTGTTTAAATCTACTGTAAAAATGCTTACAATATGAGATATCATGATACTTATATGCTGCAATAACCCTTTCAATGAAGATATAACTTGTTGCTATTGAAATAGTGTAAACAAAACTGAGGACAAATGAAATATTTTTACATGAAAATATGAACTGATTGGCATTATTTTAATATAATCATGCAACCATTCAAAGGTTTAGTTCAGCATATTGCTATTGGAATTATATCTACTACAGACAGAAGTATGATTTCAGACACACTATCAAACAGTGAAATAATTATACTTAAAACAATTAAATAATGAGTTTTTCCAAAGCTTTTCAATATTGTGAATTTAAGAAATGAATCAAATACCGAAATAGCTTAAACTGTAGTTTGATAGATAATTAGCACGTTTTTATAAATTATTTTAATTGATTATTGATCGATCAGTCGCTATTAAATCTTAGAAAAGAATAGTATCATTTTCATTGTAAAATCTCATACATATATTAATAAGCTCTGATAAGTTAAGCTTAATATAACACACCTATTTGCAACAAATCTGGCGTTTAAAATGGTTTAAAATGCCATACGTGGCACTAAGCAAGGTCGAATTATAAATACACGACATTCGATATGAAATTTCATATTGTCCTTACTCTATTAATTCTGAGCGGATTACAACAAAATAATCGATAATAAACGTAAAAAAACTGTTCCCATATGTTCCTCAATTTGACACTATCAACTTAAATTCTGAATACAACGTGTAATCGTTTAAACTCAAATGTTTACAAGTGAAGTTTGAATTATTCTTTCGGAATTGCTCTGAGACGACGTCGTATTTGCCCTGTGATGACGTCATGCTTTCCTTGCCATGTCGTCATAGAATTAGAGAGCTAATATCAGCAAAAATATGAGTTGTTCGTTTCTAAATTAGGTAAATCGAATCTCTGACTGGTAATAAATTCGTTACATGGTAATTTGGCAGGGTGTACGGGCTGGTATGACCGGGTTAGACCACGTATTTCCTTCGGCTAACGCCTCAGGAAATACGGGATCTAGCCCGGTCATACCAGCCCGTACACCCTGCCAAATTTCCGTGTAACTAATAATATCATAAGCAAACATAGCCGATCGTGATTTCAACCACTCCCACAGAAGTTGTCTGATCTGTGCTTACTCACGCAAATGCGTAGAAAGGTGTTGCATGTCGACTATTTCTCAAAATTAATATAGTTCTAATAAAGATATGTTCTGTTATGCTATATTAAACACGCTTATATTTATAATCTTAACCCTTTCCCTGTTCTATATTTAGTCCAAATTCCAATACAAACAGAACATTTATGGACCAAAATATTATAATGAAAATATGGAAAGCGGAACATTGCAGCCATCTTAGAAATTCTAAAGAAACAGATGAATGAAATTCCATTAACAATCAGAGAAGATCCTGATCAGACGGCCACTAAGGATCCCTCTGATCTAGGGCTTCGCTGTTTGCAAATGCTTGAAAGTGCGATCATATAAAGGAAAGAGTTTAATCTTTTAACACAGATACACATGGTCTATCACATATCGGCGATCAGGGTACGACACAGCTGACCCTTTACTCAGTGAATATTCATGTGAAAAATAATGACATTGTGAATATTAAAAATATATATTTTGTTAAAATAGCACATGGACACGGGAGTTTTTACCAGGGCAAATTATGTATAGAATCATATCTATAATGACAGATCATCAGAAAACAGGGCAACCCTGATCAGACGGACATAAAAAACAACAAAATACAATCGCACCAAAAGCAACATCATTTTTAAATAATGTCCGCCTCTTTCTCCGTAATGTTCTGTTTTCGCCCAAAGCTGCATTTAAAAACCAAACCAGACATCGATCTGCGTTGAATCCATCCTCAGTAATTTCAGTAGTTTGATAAATATCTGGTTTTCTATGAAGCACCACATATTTGGCAAGTTTGGCTGAAAAGCATTACAGCCTTCAGCATTCGGTTTTACGCTTGTTGCTGGGGGCTTACCGCATTGGGTCATGTGTCATTGTAGACCGCAAACGTTAAAACAGGCATAATGACGAACGACGGATGGTGAAAGAAGATAAATTGTTAAATAAAGCACAGCCCCACATGCAATTTTGAATGCACTCTTGCAATAAGCAACAATGCACAATGCATTTTCGTAAAATGTAGGATCTAGGAATCCCATCTTGACATGCAAGAGTCGTTTAGCAAACTGTTCACTACCACCTTGCATGATGCATTTATCATGAATCAAATTGAGATGCCACAATGCATTATGTATCAACATGAAGCAAACTGAAATGCCACAAAGCACGATGCATTTTTGGCGTTCATCGTCCTCCATACTCTAGGACATAACGGATCAGAGCTGTAGACAGAACGACCCGAGCGTAGGACAAAATAGTCCACATTTGTGGACAGAGCGGTCCGTGCGATAAGAGCGGTCCGTGCGATAAGGACAAAATAGGCCCCCAAATTTATGCGGACAGAACGGCCAACGCAGTAAGACAAAAGAGTCTATTTCTACGGACAGAACGGCCAGCGCGGTAGGATATAACGGCCCATATTTGTTGACAGAACGGCCCGCGCGGTAGGATATAACGGTCCATATTTGCGGACAGAACGGGACGCACGGTAGGATACAACGGCCAATATTTGCGGACAGAACGGTATGTGTTGTAGGATATAACGGCCCCTATTTGCACACAGAACGGCCTGTGCAGTAGGATATAACGACCCGTATTTGCGGAAAGAACGGTCTGTAGGGTAGGATATAACGGCTCCTATTTGCGGACATAACGGTCTGTGTAGTAAGATATAAAGACCCATATTTGCCGACAGAACAGTCCGCGCGGTACGATATAACGGCCTATATTTGCGGACAGAACGGTCTCTGTGGTAGGATATGAAGGACATGCGGTCCATATTTGCGGACAGATCATCTGATCTTCGTCTACTCTGTTTGCTTATGGGATAATATAGATACAATTCTTCAGTTTCCGATAAAACCATATTGATATATTCATTATTCCTTTTAAGAATATTCATCATGAAAGGAGTTAATCCTTTCCTTGTTCTATGTTTATTCCAAATTTTAACACCTACTGAATATTCATGGACTGGTTATAATGAAATATGGAAGGTGGGGCATTGTAGCCGTTTTAGAAAGTAAAGAAACAGATCTATCAAATTCCATTAGCAAACAGTGCAGACCCTGATTAGAATGCTCCAGTCGGAGCCGTCTGATATATTTGCCAACGCATGCAATGCGTTTATATGAAGCAAGTGGGTTAATGCAAATAATAACAAGAACAGTATTGGTGCAAAGCATCAAAGGTCGCGTATTACTGAATAGTGAATAATAATAATAATCGAGAATGAAAACATGGAAATGTAATATGAACAAAATAATTGTGTTACATTTAGAAATTATTGCCTAAGTATCGTGTCTGGTAACTTCAGTTGCTGACAAGTAAATTAATAACGTATAAATCTAATAGTATTATATACTAACCTGGCTCTGATCACTTAGATGGTTTAAAAGAATCCATTCAGATTAGCCAATGATTGAGATTTTGACGAATTTGTTCTATCTGTCGGTCAAAGGTCAAGGTCACCATGACCTTGAATTGTTTAATGGTTTCTGATCAATAATTGCTAAAGGGTTTGCCTCAGGATTTTAAAACTTGATGTGGTGGTTGGTCATGACCACTAGATGAGTCCTATAGTTTTGAGGTCACTAGGTCAAAGGTCAAGGTCACCATGACCTCAATTGGTAAAATGGTTTCTGATCAATAACTGCTCAAGGGTTAGACTTAGGATCTTCAAACTTGCTGTGGTGGTTGGTTATGTCAACCAAATGACCCCTATTGTTTTTTAGGTTACTAGGTCAAAGCTCAAAGTCATCATGACCTTAACTGGTGAAATGGTTTCCGATCAATAACTGCTCAAGGGTTAGACTTAGGATCTTCAAACTTGCTGTGGTGGTTGGTTATGTCCACAAAATGACCCCTATTGTTTTTTAGGTTACTAGGTCAAAGCTCAAAGTCATCATGACCTTAACTGGTGAAATGGTTTCCGATCAATAATTGCTCAAGGGTTTGGCTTAGAATCTTCAAACTTGCTTTGGTGGTTGGTCACGGCCACAAGATGACCCATATTGTTCTTGAGGTCACTAGATCAAAGGTCAATGTGACCATGACCTAAACTGATTAATTGGTTTCCGATTAATAAATAACTGCTCAATAGTTTTGCTTAGGATCTTCAAACTTGCTGTGGTGGTTGGTCATGGCCACTAGATGATCCCTATTGTTTTTTAGATCACTAGGTGAAAGGTCAAGGTCACCATGACCTTAACTGGTGAAATGGTTTCCGATCAATAACTGCTCAAGGGTTTGGCTTAGGATCTTTAAAGTTGCTGTGGTGATTAGTCATGACCACTAGATTACCTATATAGTTTTTGAGGTTACTAGCTCAAAGGTCAGGGGGTTTGGGGGTATACATGTTTTACAAACATCTCTTGTTTAGATTAATTTCGACCAGTCGTAACGTTCCATTCAATGTGGCCATTTTAAACAGCAAGTAAATTTATCAAGGACAATTTGATCACAGTTTGGTTAAAAGTACATAATGTACGGTGCATTCAATAACAAATCATATGGTTTCTTTTTGTTTCGAAATTGTAAAGCAAAATACTTAATTTATCGGCTCCATTGAAATGACAATTTCGTGACTGGCTTCAAGTCGATAATCAAGTCGATAATATGACCATTTTTGGTCCGGGGGTCATAATTTGAACAATCCTTGTAGAATACCATTAGATCATGCTACATACCAAATATCAAAGGTCTAGGTCTTACAGTTTCAGAGAAGAATAGTTCTAAAGATTTTCCTATGAAAAACTGATAAGCCAATGGGCGGGGCCATTTTGGTCCGGGGGTTATAATTTGAACAATATTTGTAGAGGACCATTAGATCATTGCTACATACCAAATATCAAAGGTCTAGGCCTTACAGTTTCAGAGATTTTTTTAAAGATTTTCCTATGAAAAACTGATAAGCCCTTGGGCGGGGCCATTTTTGATCCGGGGTCATAATATGAACAATACTTCGTTCCCTCTAGCCACTGGTGCTTCTGACAAAGTTTGGTTAAAATCGGGTCAGCGGTTTCAGAGGAGATGTCGTTTGAAAATGTTGACGGACGCCGAACGACGGACGCCGGACGGATCGCGGTCACAATAATCACATATAGTCGCCCCGCTTATGTGGGGGCGACAGTAACGGCTTGGGATCAGTTATCAAACACGAGTCAAACGTCATTAAATTCGATCGATTACGCAAAGTAAGTGTATTCCAATAGAGAGCATCAATCTTCCATAGCCGTAAATACACGTATAGTGACAAAACACAGTGAACTATTTAACGACAAATTTACTCTATATATATGCATTTGCACACCTTTGCAAACAGAGTAGATCCAGATCAGACGGCCCCTATAATTTGTATTCACTCATACATTATTTCATACATGAATATTCACGGAGTATAGGGAAGCTGTCGCTACAAGCGCTCCATGCCACAAACCGATAGTGAAAAGAGCCACACACCAACCTATTGTATAACGACAATGATGTTGGTCAGTAACAAATGAGCCTCGGTGGAATTCAAAAACAAGGGACATAAGCTTGATCAGGTGGGTCAAGGTTGATATCATGAAAACTTGTCGATGCTATACCAGATATACATAAACAAAATGATAATGTTGTGAAAATTGAGCATAAATTTCGACTCAATCCTTCTTCCGTGAATATTCCTGTAAGAAAATAATGATATGAATAATAATTAGATTATTTTTTTATAATCGTCAATGAACACAATATATATACAGAATACATATCGGCAATGACAGAAACAGTAGAAATATACCTATATTATCCTTAAGCAAACAGAACAGGCACTGATCAGAGGGCTTCTACAAGAGCTGTCTGATCTGAGTTTTCCTATTTGCAAAGGTATCTATATAAATATACAGTCGTGTATCTATACAGTCACTGAGGTGAACGTGCGTGATGTTGATGCAGCCGTATAAACATCATCGAGGCGAACCTGTGTGACGTCAATATAGCCGTGTAACATCACTGAGGCGAACCACAGGCCTTAGGCTCATGAAATATGTCTAAAATAAGTTAAAATGTCCCTAAATTGACGTTTTGTAACATTTGGGGCATACGAAATTTCAGCTTTGTCTCAAAACGCCCCAAGCTTTATTTTTTTCGGCCCCAAATGTTACAAAACGTCAATTTAGGGACATTTTAACTTATTTTAGACATAGTTCATGAGCCTAACGCCTGTGAGGCGAACCTGTGTGACGTCGATACAGCCGTGTAAACATGATGGAGCCGAACATGTGTGACACCGATCGAAGGCTACATCTCCTTCGCTTGAGTATACATCGATTGATCTTGAGACTAGAAGACGAAAGAAATAATTGATGTTCATCGTGTTTGAAAAAATATGTAATAAGATTGAAAGGTTTATTGAAAACATTTCGGAATGGGAGTCGTTTGTTATTGCATGATAGAACCAAATGCCTCGGTTTGTACAAAAAGGACTCAGTCCGACCTATTATAGATCAGGTAGCATTCAGAGATTCTGTAGCATTCAGAGACTATATAGCCTTCAGAGACTATGTACCCTTCAGAAAGTATGTAGCATCCAGAGACTATGTACCCTTCAGAGACTGTGTACCCTTCAGAAAGTATGTAGCATCCAGAGACTATATAGCCTTCAGAGACTATGTACCCTTCAGAAAGTATGTAGCCTTCAGAGACTATATAGCCTTCAGAGACTATGTACCCTTCAGAAAGTATGTAGCCTTCAGAGACTATATAGCCTTCAGAGACTATGTACCCTTCAGAAAGTATGTAGCATCCAGAGACTATATAGCCTTCAGAGACTATGTACCCTTCAGAAAGTATGTAGCATCCAGAGACTATATAGCCTTCAGAGACTATGTACCCTTCAGATAGTATGTAGCATTCAGAGACTATATAGCCTTCAGAGACTATGTACCCTTCAGAAAGTATGTAGCATCCAGAGACTATATAGCCTTCAGAGACTATGTACCCTTCAGAAAGTATGTAGCATCCAGAGACTATATAGCCTTCAGAGACTGTGTACCCTTCAGAAAGTATGTAGCATCCAGAGACTATGTACCCTTCAGAGACTGTGTACCCTTCAGAAAGTATGTAGCATCCAGAGACTATATAGCCTTCAGAGACTATGTACCCTTCAGATAGTATGTAGCATCCAGAGACTATATAGCCTTCAGAGACTATGTACCCTTCAGAAAGTATGTAGCATTAAGAGACTATATAGCCTTCAGAGACTATGTACCCTTCAGAAAGTATGTAGCATTAAGAGACTATATAGCCTTCAGAGACTATGTACCCTTCAGAAAGTATGTAGCATTAAGAGACTATATAGCCTTCAGAGACTATGTACCCTTCAGAAAGTATGTAGCATTAAGAGACTATATAGCCTTCAGAGACTATGTACCCTTCAGAAAGTATGTAGCATTAAGAGACTATATAGCCTTCAGAGACTATGTACCCTTCAGAAAGTATGTAGCATTAAGAGACTATATAGCCTTCAGAGACTATGTACCCTTCAGAAAGTATGTAGCATTAAGAGACTATATAGCCTTCAGAGACTATGTACCCTTCAGAAAGTATGTAGCATTAAGAGACTATATAGCCTTCAGAGACTATGTACCCTTCAGAAAGTATGTAGCATTAAGAGACTATATAGCCTTCAGAGACTATGTACCCTTCAGAAAGTATGTAGCATTAAGAGACTATATAGCCTTCAGAGACTATGTACCCTTCAGAAAGTATGTAGCATCCAGAGACTATATAGCCTTCAGAGACTATGTACCCTTCAGATAGTATGTAGCATCCAGAGACTATATAGCCTTCAGAGACTATGTACCCTTCAGAAAGTATGTAGCATCCAGAGACTATATAGCCTTCAGAGACTATGTACCCTTCAGAAAGTATGTAGCATCCAGAGACTATATAGCCTTCAGAGACTATGTACCCTTCAGATAGTATGTAGCATTCAGAGACTATATAGCCTTCAGAGACTATGTACCCTTCAGAAAGTATGTAGCATCCAGAGACTATATAGCCTTCAGAGACTATGTACCCTTCAGAAAGTATGTAGCATCCAGAGACTATATAGCCTTCAGAGACTGTATACCCTTCAGAAAGTATGTAGCATCCAGAGACTATGTACCCTTCAGAGACTGTGTACCCTTCAGAAAGTATGTAGCATCCAGAGACTATATAGCCTTCAGAGACTATGTACCCTTCAGATAGTATGTAGCATCCAGAGACTATATAGCCTTCAGAGACTATGTACCCTTCAGAAAGTATGTAGCATTAAGAGACTATATAGCCTTCAGAGACTATGTACCCTTCAGAAAGTATGTAGCATTAAGAGACTATATAGCCTTCAGAGACTATGTACCCTTCAGAAAGTATGTAGCATTAAGAGACTATATAGCCTTCAGAGACTATGTACCCTTCAGAAAGTATGTAGCATTAAGAGACTAT